>CAJVQC010000788.1:0-11661 GCA_910592285.1 Racocetra persica
GTTACAAGCCCAAAAGTGATTTACTTAGTAAAAAAAAAAGTTTTAGATAGACATGCTCTACATTCAGACTTATAGTAAAATTTATATATAAAAAAAAATATTTGTTCAGATGACTTAAAATTTGCCAATTAAGTATTTATTAAATACTTTAAAAATATTTATTTTAATTACTTATTAAATCTATTTTAATATATTTATATCTAATCACAACAACTCTTCCCAATGATCACTCGTACCAAATTTTCGACTACCAAAAATAGAAAACTTGTTGAAGAAAGTAGAAGAGACAACTACAAGTAATGGTTTTTACAGAGGTCAAGGTTTCTGTTCTCCGTTACTGTCTTCTTCTGAACTTCTCTGTATATTTAGCATACAAGTTAAAAGCATTCTTGTACAAGATAACTGGCAGGAGATAGTGCTCTTGTATAAAAAAATTTTAATAGAAGTGCAGGCTTCTGCTAACAAAGTGAAAGTTAGTTGGTCTAAAGGGGAACAACAAGCAAGTTTTCAACACACTCCCTATCAAAGTTTAAGGTTACCCACAAAACGAAACCCTCTACCAAAACCCCACTTTATGTTCTTTACGAAATTTCGACAAAAAGTAAAAAATCTAGCATACCCCTATCAAAGGATTAACAAAACAATTACTGCCAAAAAAGGAAAGTCACATACAGGAGTACATGGCTACTTTGGAATGAATAATGTATTACCGGTTTCCTCAAGAGGTTATAGTGTTTACACCAAGCACCCTAGTATACTAACTTTGCCCAAGTACAAGCTATATCAAGCACGTGAATGTGTTGCAGAAGACTGCACCGAAAACCCGGTAGGACTGCAAAAGAAATTTCGAACTTGGACCTCTACTCAAGAATAGATATTTTATATATTCTAATATAGATATAAATAACTAGCATAGAGTTTAGACTAGTTTATTTAGTAGTACTATATAATTTTTACAATCTGGCACAGGTTTAATAGTGTTATCTTTGTTTTCTTTTCTTTTATTTTGTTTTGTTTTTTCTATATATACTATTTTGGTTTTTTTGTTGTTTAGGTGGATCGAATTTGGACGTCAAGGTATCACCTTTTTTTTTTCTTTTTTGCTCTTTGTTTTTTGTCTGTACTTTTAATTTGTAAAAAGAAAAGATGATACTGATACGGTGTGTGGTACCGACCAATGATCGAAGGATTCATATCTCTAGTAAGTTAAAGGCCCAGTGAGAGGTAAACAGCCACTAGATGATATCGCACTTGGGCTTTTAAGTCGAGTGAGTCACTTGTTGCAGTAAAAGAAATAACTATAGTTAGGAATTCTTGTAATTTTTTACTTAGTTAATGTCTTAATAAAAACAGTGGCAGGACATGCCAAAAAAAAAAAAAAATATATATATATATATATTTATATCTAATAAATACTAGCATTTGATTACAATAACTTAATACAAATATTAATTTAATATTAAAATAAAATATAACTTTAATATTTAAATTAAATACTTATAAAAATTAAAAAACAAAATATACAACTTTTTTACTAATTCTCTATATACAAACTACAAAAATAAAATACTAATATTAGTAAAAACTAAACTTATAGCTCTAAAAAAAAATAAAATAGAAATAGATTTAGTCTTTTAAAAGACTAAAGCAAAAAAGCAGAAACAATAAAGATATAGAAGAAAACTTGAAAGTCATTAATAATTTTTGCTCTTTGTAAGTTATTTGAAAATTTGGCTATAATTTTGTAATATAAATTAATTTTTATTATGCAAAATATACAACATGTAATAAGAAATAAAAAATATTAAGAACTATATAACAAATATAAACAAAAAAGATAAATAAATATAACAACTAAACAGTCATATGAAGCAAAAATAACAGAAAATTCTAGAAAAAAGCTAATAATAGCAAAACAAGCAAAGACAAAAATAAAGATACTCTATACAAAAATAAGATAATATAAGAAAGAAATCAAATATAATAAATATGTATTTAGAAAAAAAACAATACAGAATATCAAGAAGCAATACAGATGAATACTAATTTAGTTGAATATATTATATATAAAAAAATAAATAAAACTATAAAAAACTTAAATATAGCAGAAAGAATAAGATAGATGATACATAATAAGAAATAACAAGCTATAAAATATATAAAGCTTAAAGTAAAGTTAGAATAGAGTATAAAACTTCAAAAATAAAGAATAAACCAGCAAAAGCAACACAACAAAACAGTATTAAAGATACTAGTACAATACTTTAAAGAAGCTATCAAGACTTTTGCAATAAAATAATATAAAGAAGAAAAAAAATTAAAGAAGAAAAAAAAGCACAAGTGCAATATAGAAAAAAAAATCTAAAAAAATAACAAAAAAATAAAAATATTTAAACAAAAAAATAAAAAATAAGATATTGAAAGTCTTGTAAAAAAACTTTGAGCAAGATATTAGAAATAAGATTAAAAATTCTAACAACAGCCTTAGAAAAAAAAAAGTCTTAATAATATACAAATCAGAAGTATATAGAGAAGTTTCTTAGACTATATTATAGAAATTAAATACTAAGCAAATAAAGAAAAAATGCAAAATAATATTAAAAATTACACAGATTAAAAGAAGCTCTACCAGAGAAATATCAGGATGCTGATATGTACCGATATGAGTACTAATATAAACCGAAGATATACTGATATTAACTTCCAATTTTTAACCGGAAGATACCTGATATTAACTAGGAATTTGGCAGGAATCAGATACCTTTCAACTTTAAATTGAATAAATTTCTAGCAATATCGGTAATGCCGATATTGATATTAATTCGCCGATATTAACTACATTATAACATATTAGCGCTTTACAGTATACAATTAGTTGTAATATCATTATTATTTAAAGAAATATCGGTAATCTGATATATCTTTCAAAAACATATAGATATACTGATATGCATATTGTTTTAGTTGATAGGATTTTTTTATAAATATAATGATTATTTATATTGTATTAGACATTACTGAAATATTTTTATTTAAAGCAATAGAACTAAATATACTTTATTAAACATTTTATTTGTATCATTTCAAAAGCAATATTATATTTTTAAAAAAGCAATAGACAAAAGCAATACAAAGCAATACTACAAAGTAAAAAAAAAAACAATAATATATGCAAAAAAAAACAAATATATT
This sequence comes from Racocetra persica, assembly GCA_910592285.1. Classification (NCBI taxonomy): domain Eukaryota; kingdom Fungi; phylum Glomeromycota; class Glomeromycetes; order Diversisporales; family Gigasporaceae; genus Racocetra; species Racocetra persica. Next base: position 3,193 of record CAJVQC010000788.1, read on the forward strand.
CTTAAAAATTTGTCAGAGAAATTACCAATTCAATCACTTTGGTAGTTTTCACCATCGGTAGTATCAGCTCTTTCTCTATTCTTTCTATTATTTGTCTTGTTTTTACTAACATTGCCGCTACTATTTGCAGGGACATTTTTTTCGTCCTCTAGTTCATCATATTCATCATCATCATCAATATCAACAACGTCATCTTCCTCTTCTTCTTGTTCTTCTTGTTCTTCTTCTTCTTCACTTTCAGGATAATAAGAAGAAGAAATGGCCCAGGCGGGGTATTGGGTAGTGGTATAGATCTATTGACCCATCTCTGGTCATTATACCATCATTTTCTAGTATATTTAACTTTAGCAATATTTCTGTTTACTTCGTCAGCAAGCTGCAAAATTTTTTTAACCTAATTCACATAGAGTAAAGAAATGTAAAAATAACAATTATAATTATAATTATAATATTTATTGTAATTGCTTACTCTCCGGGATCTCTATGGTTTATTTTTAATACAAAGTATATGATTATCGTTAGTTTTTTTGTTTTTGGGATGAATTTTCAATCAGAATTCCAATTGTGCCTTTTCTATATCTGTTTTGGAAACTTCGTCTGAGTGGTAGCTACCGATATTAATAATATATTCAAGGTTGGCTTTAAAATCGTCCCAACTCATTGTTGGGGAAAGAGCAACAAGGTTCTATCTTTAGCATTAACCAAATAGTCAATACCTCTGATACGTCTGTTTGTTTTCTATAAAATGAATAGGTGATTTATAATTAATATCGGTAGATTGGTATTGTTATTAAAATAAAAAAGTATAATAGACTTATTTAGTTACTTATCTAACAAAATAACGAATATAAAAATAAAATTATATGTATTATATTTGTATTATATTAACCATGTGTCAATAGTAATCATAGTTGATATAATACAAATATAATACAATTTTGTATAAATTCTGAAGTTATTTGTTGTTAGTATAAGAAATTAAATAGACCATACTTACTTCTTGATGCCTTCTGTTTACTCCTGTTCTTTTTTATTCTGCATAAATTTGTCTGGGTTTTGTTTAATTTTCCATAATTCGTGTCGATGTTGATGAAGATTTTTGAGAATATGATTTAATTCACTCAATTTAAATTTAAAATTGCCCTCCAAAGCCTTACTAACAGTGGGCATAATATTCTTAGACACGTGACAAGTTATTTCGGACCATTTTTTGGTATGATCCAAATGCACCGAATCATCAAGGCCACTTAATATTTGAATAACTTCATCCTATACATTAAAATAAATATCAATTAAACTGATAGCTTTGTTATTTCTTTAAATATGAGTGCCATCAAGTGAAAACTAGGAAGTTTAAATATTATACTACAAAATAACTATTATTTTATATTTAAACTTCCCTATTTTCACTTGCCAATATTCATTTGTATATACATGGAACAACTATACTGATCTTCATCTATATCTTCCAAAATTTTACATGGCCTTTTAGGATAGCTACCAGGTGGTTCAGGAGATATTGATAGGTTTTGATAGTTATTATCATTACCAGTAACTTGGTGTTGCTGTTTGCCTTTGTTTTTTTTGTTGTTAGTGGTGTTGGAACCTACATTACTAGTTGTAGAGATAGGTTTCTATTCCTGGTGGTGGTGTTGGAACTTTGATTATTGTTGGTGTTATTTGTATTAATGTTGGTGGTGTTATTTGTATCAATATTGGTGGTATTATTTGTATCAACGTTGGTGCTTGTAGTGTTGGTGCTGGTTTTGGTGGTAGAGGAGTTGATACTAGCATTGTCAGCATTGGTATTGGTATTAGCTTTATCAGTGCTAGAAAGACGAATATTGTTCATTTCATTCTCCATCTTTGCTAAATCACAATTATTTAATAGTTGCGAAAGACCTGTAGTACCAATAGTGACAACTATTTTGTCGCTTTGATAATTATAGTCATTATCACCTTCGTCTTGTCTGCTTGAAGTTGGGGCTCAGAATGTTTTTTGTAGTTTGTGTACTTCGTTAATTAATGTATGAACCACATCTTTCAAAAAATTTAATACTAATATTATAAAATAATTTGTTAGAACTATTGGTAAATTAATAGTTTTATTAAAAAAAAACTTTACTGAAACTTGCGAAATTAAATTAATTGTAAATAGTATTAAAATTGCTTATTCGCAAGTTTTTGTAAAGTAAGGTATAATTTATTTCACCTATATCATTTTTATCTCGTGAACTAGAATGGTGCTTAGAATATTTACTACTTCTATCATTTCTTGGAGACCTAGATCTAGACCTAGACCTAGATCTTCACTTATGGCTTTCTTGTTGACAATTGTTACGGTTTAACTAGGGAGGAGTTAAAGAGCAGTTGCAGCTTAAATGAATACTGTGAGGAGTTGTAGAGCAGTCGCGACCATGGCTTGAATGATAATTGCGATTTGATAACATGGAAGGTAAAATAGATCGATGATATCGTACAGAATTTATTTTAAAAAGTCTTCTGCTTTGCATTTTTCCAAAAAAAAATAAGTGTAAAAATATAGAACCAAAAATGTCAAAAGGTTTTTGTTTAGTGATATCGTTTGTTCAATAGTTTTATTTAAAGAAAAAAAAAAAAAGATAAAAAAATCATTTCTTATATAATTTACTTTAGACTAAATATGTAATACTGTTATACTTAATTATTAAATAATGATATAATAGTTACTTCTAAATAAAATATAAACGTAGTGAAAGGTATATCAACTAACGTGGCTCAACTAAAAGTATGATATATTACAACACGAAAGAATAAAATCTGCTAATATATACTTAAAAGAAAGTATGATATATTATATAAAATAAAAGAGTTAATCAGTTATCGTAAGCATAAAAAAAAGGTGTGACTTATTTATAGATTTTAGTCAGATCTTATTTTCAGATAATTGTCATGAGTTAAAATAAAATATAATCGGACTTGCATAATCTATGTATAGAAATTAAAATATATATTATGCAAGTTCGATTTGTTTGTATTAAAAAAAAAAAAACCAGAATACCGATAGCTTTATTTTTATTTTTATTTTATTACAATACATTAAATATATTAGACATATCAGCGTACTAATAGTAATTACTAAATATATTCCGATAGATAATTAATAAAAGCAAAAGTATAATTAATTAAACAAAAAGTTTAATTGTTCAATATAATTGTCAAACCAAAGAGTATAATTGTCAAAATAAAAAGTCAATAAGACATATCGGCATTTCAATATGTCTTTGAAAGAATCAGATTACATATAAATAAAACTTATTTTTATTAAAGTGGAATCTATTTTCTCTTTCATTATTCTCTATCATCTATTTCTCTTTGTCTCTTGCTTATACCTTTCATTCATATATTATTTTGCTTGTCGCTTACCTATATTTCGTTTCATATATATTCATTTGTATCTATATCCTTTGCTTATATATTTTTTCCGGTCTACATATTTTTTTATCATTCATATTTATCATGGGCTACAAAAAAAAAGTTCGATTGTTAAAAAAACGATTGAAAAATCCAACTACTAAAAGTATTCAGATACTCATCACTTTGTATCTTGTTATTATAATAATTGCAAAGGCTGTCTCATTGATCCAAGAACCAAAAAAGCCCATACGAGGCCAAGAAATACTATAACAAGGAATATTAATAATATTGTTGAACCTTCAACAAGCAGAGCAAATGCTATTACTGATCCAAACATTATTATAGATCTCCTCGAAATAGACTTTCCTGAACTTGATATTTCAGTAGATCTTATGCTGGTCGATAGTTCTGATAATGATTCTGTAATATCTACATGCTCTGAAAATTATAGTTTCATTACTAAAAAACAAGCCAAAAAACCAATTGGTGGTGGGAAAGGATTAGTACTGCATTACCTATTGAAATTGCTGATATTTTATTCTCGGAAGAAGAAGTTAAAGATTCTAGTAAAATTTCTTCTGATGAAGATGAAGATCTATTCAATCAAGAGATAGATTTTAATGCGTCGGCAATAATGTTTAAAAATATTAATCAAAAAGAATCTATAGATGTCAATAATAATTTTATATGAGTCACTCTATGGATTCTTAAACACCAGAAAAGATTTTGATTATCTGATGTGGCTTCTAATTCATTTATGAAACTAATTCGGTATCTCCTAAATCATTTTGATGCAAATACATGTTCTCTTTTCCTATATCATTGAGTAAAGCACGCGATGCTCTTGGTGTCTGTACTTATATGATAAAATATGCAACATGTAAAAAATGTTATAAATTGTATAATATTACCGACCTGTCTTCTAACAAACCAAATTCGGTCCCTGAAATAAGTTGTTATATTAATCAGAAATTTTCTAACCATCCGATAGCCAATCAATGATTTTTTTGCAATTATCCAATTGCTAAAAAAATTTCAATATCAAAAGGTGATATATACAAACTATCATCAATCTATCTGATAGCTTCTTTAAGTCACCAATTGCAGTTGTTATTCAATAAGAAAGAATTTGAAGAATCTTGTAGAAAATGGGCCGATAGATGTGATGACCCTGAACAACTAACTGATATATATGATGGAAAAATCTGAAAAACTTTTTAAGATCCAGAAGAAGATTTATCACTCTTCCGTAAAGAGCTATTGGATAGTCATTTGGGCTTAATGATTAACCTTGATTGGTTTAACTATTCTATAACTCCCAATATAGCATCGGTACAATTTATGGTATAATTTGCAACCTTCTACAGAATAAGCAATTCAAGCCATCAAATATATTGACTTTAGCATTAATACCAGGTCCAAATGAACCTAAATTGCACCAAATAAATCATTATCTAGCGCTCATAATAGATCAATTGATTGGTTTTGGGATGATAAGTATAAGCGATTATGATATTTGTTTAATTATTTTTTTTATTTATGTATTAATTATTATATGATTAGGGATCGAACTAGAAAGAACTTTTGAAAGCTCTACTGGTAAATTCATTAGAGTTGCGGTAATTTGTTATTCTTGTGATATACCTGCTACAAGAAAATTGTGTAGCTTTATATCTGCTCGAATTGCTTGTCACAGATGTATGAAGAAAGCTAATTTTGATGACAGAAATCAGCCGAACTTTGGTGGATTTACCGATATGAGTGAATGGTTTGTTGAGAGAAATATCGATGTAATTCGCCAAGATACAATTTCATAGAAGAATTGCTATACAGAAGATGTACAAAAAAAACATACTTCTGAAAAGTCTGTCTGATAGTCTGAAATATACTGTCTCCTATACTTTAACTCTTCCCAGTTTACCATAATAGATCCAATGCATTGCCTATTTTTAGGCATTGCTAAATAAATTATGAAACTATGGATCGAAGAAGATATTTTATCTTCTCAAGATTTAACACTAATGGAACAACAGGCAAAAAATAGAAGTTCTATTGGATCTTGGTAGAATCTCTAACAAGATTGCAATAGAGATACTTTCTCTGGTTTTACAGCAGACCAATGAAAGACATTTATATTAATATATGCAACTTCGATTATTTGGGATTTACTGAAGAAGGATGACTAAAGAATTTTAACCTATTTTGTTAGAGCATATTCAATTTTGGTATGCTGACTTTCATCTAAAGACAAGTTAGAAGAAGCTTATTGGTGTTTTTTAAATATGGTGAAGCTTATTGAAAAGAAATATGGTCCTGAAAAAATAATGCCCAATTTATATTTATATTTATATATTTGTGAATGCGTTAATGACTACGGACCAATGTATACATTCTGGTGTTTTAGTTATGAAAGAATGAATAGTTTATTAGATAAGTTTGACACTTATAAAATTTATTAATTGCTATATTAAAATACCGATAGCTTATAAAAAAATATTTATATATTAATAGCTTCGTTTCATAATAGTAATAGAAAAATTGAAATTGAATTATTTAAAACTATACAATCTTATTCACTATTAGAGGAACTTACAAAACAAGCAAAAGGTCATTTCTATACGTGTTTATAGTTTATTAAGCAAAGAACTACAAAAGGCAGTCTTTTTATACAAAATAGAAATAATCACTATGAGTTTTTATCAATGTCTAGAAACATCAAAGAAAGCTTAGAAACTGGTTTTGAACCTTTTCCAGGGGAACTATTGGGTCCTAAAAATGCTTGAAAAATCTTTTTGAAAGAACTATCAGATATATTAACTAAATATTATAATAATGCATATAATTATAGTTTCAAGTCATTAAACGACAGAAATATCAGAAGATCAGAATCTATACCAGTTTTGCTTAAAATAACTGAATATGGAAAAGTAAAAATCAGTGATAAAATTTTTGGTTTAATGTCTGTAGCAAAACAAAAAAGGTTAGCAAAAATTCTAGCCAAATTTATATTAGCTGATAGATCTACTGACGTATATTCTAGAATCATTCAATTCTATTTTGAGCATGTGGTACAGCTGCCAGAAGGACCAAAAAAGCATGTATTAGCATTTGTTTGTTAGTTTAAATTTGTTGATAACCATAAAATTAGGTATTATTGCCAAGTGGATGATATTTGCAATTTCGAATTGTGGAATCAGAACTTTTATAATATAAATAGAGATTGTATAATTCCTATTCACAATATTTTAGGTCAGTTCATTTTTGGCACTGTTAAAGTTGGGAAAAAAACCTGATAGAATATATGTCAGTAATATCTGTTAATAGAAAATTTTACATATAAAAATAATTTTATATTACTTTCATAATGCATGATTTTACATATCAAAATTTTTATATAATTAATAAATCAAACACAATAATTGTACATATAGCATTTTAGATTAACTAATAGCTATATCGTGTTCTTGATATTTTCTAAAAAAAAAAAATCATTAGATATTTCTATTAAACCCTAATTCAAATGTTTTATATAAATTTAGTATGTATGTAGCAATATCAGAATTGCTGATATTAACCAAAAATAGCATAGCAGTTAATACAAATATCTGAAAAATTTTAAATTAACATTTATATAAATAAATATCAACGTTATTTCAATAAATATCAGAATAATTTCAAATAAATATTGGAATACCAATATTATACTAAACTATTCTTAGATTAATTAGAAGACTTGGATTAATATCGAATTAATAACAAATAAATATCGATTAAACTGATATTAGACCTATTTTCTTCTGTAGTTTATCAAAAAATCAATATAATATACAAACAATATCATATTAATATTGGCATTACTAATAAGTCTCCGATTAAGCTGAAAATTTTAAAATTCTATATAAACCCGATTTGTCTCTAATTGTTATCTGGAATTTCATCTGCTGATATATCTTTATTTGACCTGTGTTAAAAAAAAAAAAGATCTATAGTTTAAAGCTTTATAAATACAATGTATACAAATTAGTCTAAAATGTGTATTTAGAGAGATTTGTATTTAGAAAAAGCTAATCAAATTGTATCTTTTAAATTTGATATTTAAACTTGTATAACAAACTTAAATACTAATTTATAATTAGCTATATGTATTTAGAGAGATTAGTATGATATAAAAAATCTTTTAAGTGAATATATATTTGCAGAATATAGAATATATATTTAGCATTAATGATTTTATATATCCAAAACAAAATATGTATTTAGAGAGATATTGTATTTATAAAAATTATAATTAGAGAGGTTTAACTGTATAGTGAAATAGATTAGATAGACAAAATTCTATATAAATACAAATATAAACAAAGAAAAGCTTATACAAGATAGTATAGCAAAAAGAATAGTAGAAGTTAAGAATTAAAAAAAAAAATTTAGTTAATATAAAAGACCAGTACAGAAAAACTATAGAAGAAAAAGATTATATTTGAAAAAAAAATAAATAAATTAAAGAATTAAAAAAACAAGAAGCAATAATCAAATACAAAAAAAATAAAAATATAAGATTATAGAAAACAAGCTAAACTATCACAAATTCAGGCTTTAATACCAAAAAGAAAATAAACTTGAACTCAACTACAAGTCTAAAAAAATGAAAGAAAAAGAAACTTAGAAAAAACAGAAAAAAAAAGAAAAAGAAGACTCTTTAAGAAACTATAAAGAAAAGTATAGTAAAATATAAAAGATATAAAAAAAAAAAAATAATATATATATTTAAAAAGATAATTACAAAGAAAATATATAGGTGTAGTGACTTAGTAAAGTGGTTAAGTTGTTACACCTCCAAGTAATATGTTGGCTAAGTAGAAGATTTAAAATCTACTGATGATGAATTTCGAAAATTTAGCTCAAATATAGTACAGCTTACCTTTACTCTAAAATTTAGGGTTGCACCCTAAAAATTGGAATATATATCTCAAAAAATAGAGTATATATCCTAAAAACTTTGTCAAATACTTTGGTCCCATTCAGTTTTACTAGTTTTTCTAATAATGATCCTTTATATAATATTATTAAAGATTT
>CAJVQC010000789.1:0-11658 GCA_910592285.1 Racocetra persica
AGTGTATTAGTACACGTTATACTATAGATGAACCAAAAATACAGTACTCTAGCCTAGTGTTGGAAAATTAGACAATTTTGGTTTTTGAACATCCTGTTCCAAAACCAAAACTAAATTTAATTGGTTTTGAACAAAAACATATATATTGTATATCAAATTGGAATTTATATTAAATCAAAATTTAAATAGAATTTTATTAATTATAATTAACAGTCACAGGACATGTCCTTATATAGGAGTTTCTATTGCTGTATTTATGAGTTAAATAAGTTGACACACTAAATTTTATATGTAAATTTTTACAAAAAATCATTAAATTTTAATTTATTTAAAAAAATATATATAAATCTTTTTTGAAACTTTAAATATATATTCTTTGTTATTTTATAATCTTTTTGTTAAAAGCCTTATTTTTTAACTTCTAGTAGTTTAAGAAAATTTTCTATTAAAGTTGATATATTTTTTATTTTTGTAACTTCTGTAAAGTTAAATTTAATAATTAACTTACTTAAAGTAATTAATTATATGATTAACTAAAATAATTTTTTAAAAAAGAAAATTTTATTAAGCAAAGGTTTCTTTTACTTCTAAGTAAAGTTGTAAAAAAGTTATTTTGGTTCTAATGATAGTTAGATTATTAAAATTTACTTGGTAGATCTCAAGATACTTGGGGTTAAATGCATGAATATAGAGATCTACAAATTGGTGGTTATATAAAGTATTATTATAATAATACTTCATATAACTACTAATTTGCAGATCTTTATATTCGCATCTTTAACCCCAAGTATCTTGGGCAAAGAATGAACTTGTTATATAATAATCAATAAATTCTTTTAAAGTTTATTTATAATCAATACTGTATAATTATATAATTGATTAGATTTATATTATTTAATATTCAACTTGATTAATTATTTAAGTGTCAAGTTTTTGCTTGATTGTATCAAATATTAACCTTTATAATTCAAAAGATCTATAACAAATACTGCTAGCCACTAATCTAATATAATACTAGAAATTGAAAACCAATATTAGCCTAGTGCATAAAAATAAATTGTTTTAATAAATATAAAATCAAAGAATGGTCTACTTTAGATACTGTAGTGCACTGACCAAAGTACCTGGAGTCTAATATAATCTAACCAAAAAAAACTTATAAAGTACCTATGGATATTTTGATCAGTGATGGATATCTTGTATAGGGGTATTTTGTATAGTCTTATATATATAATGCAAAAATCAATATGTGTTAATATAAAAAATACAGTACTATGCAAAATACCCAGGTATTATCTTTAGTTAAAAAAAAAAATACTATACAAAATACCCAGATATTTTGAGTAGAGTATGCAAAAAGGGGGTACTTTGGTCAGTGCACTATGGTAGTTTTTGTAGAGGTTAAGCTTTTTACTAGCAAATTTTTCTATTATATTTAGCATCTAAACTAGAAAGATATTTTAGAAATATAAAGCAACTAGATTAATACTAAGAATATTAAAAACTTTAGATTATCTCTATACAACTATAAATTTTATAAAAAACCTACAAAGTTTTATTAGCCTACTACTTTCACAGGTTGAAATTAATATACTCTATATATATTCTATATATATTTAGAGTATTGCTATTTTCACTCCCATTTTTGCTAATACCACCTCCAAAATTTAAAAAGTACTTTGGAAAAGATATTTCTATTAAAAAAACCTACTTTTTGGTCTTAATAAAAGTTGTTCATCAGGCCTTTCTGGTTCTAATAGTAGTAAAATCATTAAAATTAGACTAGTAGTTTTTTCTAAAAAGTAAATAAAAGTTAGCTAACTTCAGATATAAATATCTTAAAAACTACTAGTCTGAGTATAATGATTTTACTACCATTAGAACCAGAAATGCCTGATGAACAACTTTTATTAAGATTAAAAGAAGAGTTTACTTAATAAGAATATCTATTCCAGACCACTTTTTGATATTTGGAGTGTGGTATTAGCAAAAATAGGAGGTAGAAATAGTCATTCTCTATATTTAATACACAAATATATGTAGAATATATATAGAATATGTGTCTGATTATAAATAGAGATATGACAAAAATCAAGTGATTTTTTAGAGAGAGAGGGGTAAAAAATTTAAAATTATATATAAAGACCTGATCAAAATATATAGTAAAAGAAGAAAGAGAGAGTAAGCTTCTAATAAAAAAAATTAGATAATAAATAATACTGCCTATATCAGATACCAAATAGATAATAGATAAGTACCTGACAGATATCAATAAAAATCTGTCATATATCTGATAATTATTATATATATATTATATATCTATCAAGTACCTGATATATGTAGAGTTAATGCAAGATATTATATATATATTCTTTTTTTTTATTTTTTTATTTTTTAAAAAGAGGTCTATCCTCTATCTCTTTTATTTAATAGTTAAATATATATATATAAAATACATGAAGAAAAAACTATACTATAGGAGATGGAGGTAAGAGCTACTTTACTCTCGATCTATTCTTTGATAGAATAGTCGTTAGACTTCTAGTCTTTGATAAGAGAGCTAAGAAAAGACTATTCATATATTATGTATTGGTAAATTTTGTTATATATAAACATAGATTAAGTAGTTCAGTTTTATATATCACAAGCAGTATTTAAAATTGGCATACACAAGAAGCACATGTGCATGAATTTTTTTTTGATTTTTTTAAATTTTTTAAAAATCTATTAAGTATGCATATAAAATTTTTAAAAAAAGATACACAAAATATATTTGTGTACATAAATTATTTTTTGAATTTTAAACACTGATCACAAGAGGTTGTAGTGGAGAGGGTGGCAGAAAGATAGGGTTGTGTTGTTCTAGATTTGAGCTATAATTTTTTGTATATCACTATAACAATATTATGATGAATAAGAGGTGTATATTTGTTTTTATCCTTGTTTTTCTCAAAGAGTGCTAGGGTTTTTTTGGTGATTAGCTCAAGAAGCATTTTTTTGTTGATATGAAGGTTAGTAAAGGCCCGAATGAAGATGTTCAAGTGGGAGTAAGGTATCTCTATTTTTTGTGAAGTTTCTTGTACTACTTGTGTGATTAATGTTGTAAGATGTAGGTTATTCCGAATACAAGTTAGAAGATATACTATGTTTTCAGGGCTATTGAAACATCTTAAGTATCGGTAGTTGAGATACTTTGTAGCATTTCTTTAGTGGAGCAGAAGATAGATAGATAATTCTTCTCAAAGCAGTTTGATTTTAAAGTTTTTTATTGTTAAAAAAAGTAAGTCAGTATTTAAAACTAATGGCCTTTCACCATAGGTGATATATTGTAATATCTGTGTCTAGTTAATATTTTCTTAAAATATATACCAGTTCGCAATTTGTTGTTGGTTGAACCACGCAAGTTGATTATTAATTTGATATACTTGTTTTAGTATAGTTTTTAGCAGATAGATACAGAGGTTGTCAAGAAGTCTTGGAATGAAATGGTTGTATAAAAACTGCTATAGTACAAAGTCTAGTAAAAAGATAGTATTTGTGGTTTCTTAGATCTTGGCACTTTTGTCAAAAGTGGCTATAATTTCCTAGTCATAGGTCAGTATTTTTAGTATTAAGAGCAGATATACATATTGTTGTTTATCTAATATAGAATAGTTGTATAGCAGAACTGAATATATAAAGTTGATCAGATTAGCAAAGAAGAGATTATTTGTATAGATCTTGATAGAGATTCGTGAGTTTGTTGTTGTAAGTATAAAGTTTAACAAAGTAAGTAGTGTATATATATGTAAAGACTAGAGGTTGATATAACAGCCAAATGGAGTATAACTATATTGAAGATGATACTTTGCTACAATATGCTAATTGTTTTCTATTATTTGGTGGATACTTGTTATAGTAAGTATCAGAGTTTTTGTATTAAAATTAGTTTTTGTAAATGTGTTCCAAAGCAAGGTAAGAGGATTTGTAAAGACACAAAGAGGTCTGGCCAAAGTTAGAAGTGTTTTTAAGTTATAGGGTAGGAATACATAAGCAGAGCTAAGATCTAATACTTTTTTAAAGTCATTTAGATCAATGTGAATCTTTTTTCTGTAATCTACTTGTAGATTATAGAGAAACTTTGTTGTATTAAAGTAGTAGTATTTAGAATGATAATAGTGATTTTTGAGGCTATAGCCTTGACAAGCAATTAGTATATTATCTGGTTGTAGGATATAATGTCAAGTTTTAAATATTTTTTTTGCTAAATTATATATTCTTCTAATAACTAGTTTGTAATTATCTAGCCCTTTTTGTTATAAATCCAGTTGATTAGAGTATAAGGGTTTAGTTGTAGAGATACTAATAAAAGATTCGTAGAGTCTGCTATTAGATCTTGGATTATATGAAACCAACATGGACGTTAACCTCTAGATATTTTCTTGATATTGTAATAGAAGTTATTTTACTCTAAAAGTTCGGTGTTAGTTGTATTTAGGAATTGTTCAACACTGAAGACATTATGGTTGTTTAGTTTTTCTTTGAGATATGAAGCCCTGAGGTGGTCTAAAAGGATTTGGTTTATCAGAGTACTAGTAAATTTTTTTGGAAGAGGCTAGTTGTCTCTATTGCATGAAGTTTGTAATCCAAGTATATATAATGCCAATATCATTTGGCAGATTTGTATATAGGTCTGTATAGTTGGAAAAACTGGAAGTTGTGAAAGGATAAAGATGTTGGTGTTTGTAGTATTCTGTAGTTGTTGTAGCTATAGCTTTAAGAATAAAAAGTTGAAACTAAGGTGGTTTAGATTTTTTTGAAGTATTAGTACTAATAATAAAAGCTAGACTTGGGCTAGATTGTTTAATATATAAATATTTGGATTAAATATAAAAGAATTAGGAACTCCTCAAGCTAGTTTTGTTTTATTTTTAACTAGTTAAATACAGGTTTTGTTAGAGGTATTTGTTTGTAAGGCTGAGAAGAAGAAAGAATATAGTCAGTATAGGAGGCAAGGGGTAATAATACTGTTGATTATTTAAATTGCTTGTTTTTCTGTTATATAGGCAAATTGTAGCTTTTTTAGATTAATCATAGCTTCAGCCATAATTTCTTTTTATATCAGTATTGGCTTTCTATTTGTTGAAAACTATACTTCTAGATACTTAAAAGGTGTTCCATTTGTGATTTCTGTTAATTGTTTATTATTGAAGGTTATAGTTTTATCTAGTACTTAACAAAATCAAACAAAAACTTAATAGTCAAATACTTGTGATTAGGTTGGACATCAAATAATCATAGATAAAATCAGTTATACGTATATATATATATACATATCTATAGGGTGTGGTGACTTAGTAAAGTAGTTAAGTTGTTGCACCCCAAGCGATATGTTGGATAGGTAGAGGGTTTGAAACCCACTAGCGACGAATTTCAAAAATTTTATCTGTACAATGGCTACTGTATCTGTTTAGTCAGTTGGAACAGAATCCCTGTAACTTTGGTGATACCAATAAGATTGAGAGATCATAGAGCATTTGTGTGATATATAAGTTATACGAATAAAAGTTCTGGATCATATTAATCCAAGAAATGTAAAAAGATGGCGGACGTTCACTTGGCAAGACCCGAATAGAGAGGTAGCACAGATCTTTGACGGTATTACTTAAAAAACTGTTATTAAGAGAACCGGTGAAACTGAACAGGACTGAAGTGTTTGGCAAGGCACTCTACCAACTAGGCTATTGAGAGAGTAATCAGAGGAAAAGGACCCAACCATGGGACCAGAGGCAGGTCACAGCTCTTCCGAACCATCTGGATTGGTAGTTTGAGATTGTTGAGATTAATCAGTGATAGTCTGTAAAGTGTATACTGGGGTTTGGGTAAACTTTACAAGAGCAAAAGTAGATAATAGTAGTGGCCTTGGCTCGCAAGTACTTGTTCTTGGACTCAGCATAAGTTACTGAAGTCTAGGTTAGCCAGATTGTGGGTACGGAAAGCTCTAGCAGGTTTATTTCAAGAACAAAGAGCTTCTAATAGAGGTAGCCTGTTTTAAAGTTCTAAGCTGAGTATCCGAAAATAAGAGTCCAAACTGGATTCTCATTTAGTTAAATAGGTTAACCCCATAGATGCAGAAAGCTTAAATAGGTAACCCCCTAGTTGGGTTGCAGGTATGACATCTAGTATAGAACTTGATGATAAGTAGACTACTTAAATAGGCAACCAAAAGTTGTATGTGTGGTTAGTATGTACTTTCCAAATATATATATGATACGGGTCTTCTGAAAGGTGGCTTATCGTACAGTAAAGGTTAACTAATAACTAAATAAAAAAAGACAGCCAAGAGGTCACCTTAACATCAAAAAAAAAAAAAAAATATATATATATATATATATATACATGTCTATAATACATATGTAATAGTCACTATTATTATATTCAATATTGATATATATATATACATTTAATTAATATGATTTATAATTCTTTAATGTCTGACTTAATCACAAGTATTTGACTATCAAATTTTTGCTTGATTTTGTTAAACACTAGTTTTATCCAAAACTGTTAAGTTTGTTACTAGAGTAGATTTTTGCAAATTGATCTTTATATTGGCGAATCTGTAAAATGAAGAAGTAGTGTTGAGGATTTTGGTGAGTAATTCTTTGTTTGGTACAATCTATAAAGAGTCATCCATGTATACTATTACTGAGGCATGAATTTTCTTTGGCCAGGGAGAAGTTATTTTGCCATAGAATCTCTGATGCTCTTTGTATATTTTTGATATTAGTAGATTGTAATAAATTTTACATAGTAGAGGAGAGATTGTTTTTCTCTGATCTATACTGTCTTCTATTAAATATAGTGCAGTTAGGTTTAAGCTTGTAATTACTTTGTTCTTTTAATTTTGGAGCAAATATGATAGTAGATTTATGGTCTTCTTTGAAATACATATTCTTGCAAAAGCTTTGTATAAAGTGGGTATATGAATAGAATTAAAGGCTTTTAACATATTCTGTAAGAGGATCCAAATTTCTTTTTTATTCGTGGTTGCATTTTTTAGAATATAAGTGAGTTGAGAAATTGGTTGGAGTGTAAACTGAAAGAAGAAAGCTGTATAGTTATAAGGGAAGAGTACTTAATTATAAACTAAAATATTTATAAAGTGGTTTGTAAGGATCTTTGTAAAGATCTTTCTGGTGTAATTGATTAGTATAATAGGGTGAGTAAAGTTGAGCTTATAGTTGTAGTATTGTTTCTTTGATATTAGCTATATATTAGCTATTAGCTACTGGTCTGAAATTATTTCTTAAGCTAGGCAACTTAACTGTTCAGAATATTTAGAAAGAAGGATAGGGCTGCTGCAGGTAAATATTAAAGAACCTTATTTAAAATCCTGAGGAGGCCTGTTGTTTTCTCTTTAGATGCTAGCTTTATGGTTTGTTCAAGTTCAGTTATAGTAATAAAAGTAAGAAGATTGTTATAAATAGTTCTCTGTATATTGTTTAGTGGAAGATAGATTGATTTTTATTCTTCCTAAAGGGTATTGTTAGAAGAATTGCTTTTGTCTATGACTTGATATATAAATGTACTGCCTCTTTAATTTTATTTTTATCTGTAATTACTTTATCTGGTAAAACAACTTTTTCAAAGCTAATTGGTTTCAACTCTTCTTTGTAAGATGCTATCTATCATACAACTAGTATTGTCTTTAAAATCTGAATATCTATGGTTGATATAAAATTTAATTCATTTGTTTCTGCCTTTTTTTATAATTTTATACTTGCCAAATAGTGTGTTTATGCTGCTTTATTTGGCTTATAGTAGTAGTAAGAGAGGATATAAGTTGTTTCTGTATTATCAATAGGATATTGATATTTGCTAAAGTAGTTGCTTTATGCAAGTGTTGGTTTGCCTTTGGCAAGTCAATTGCTAAATTATTTGAAAACCAGTTTAAGCACTTATTAATATTTTTTAAAGCTGAGTATAGTTTGGTTGTTTTTAGTAATAGAGTATAAAAAGGCTTTGGAGCAGTGAAGGTATATAGTATGTATTTGCTTATTGCTTCTTTAACTTTTGCTATCCAAGAGTTTCAAACTTTATTGATGCTATCTTTGTTCATGTTTGAAAAAGAGATAAGTTGTTAGTTGAAGAGATTATTTATTGATTCTCTGAAATTATTCCAATTTTCTGATATCATTTTTTCATACAAGTATATTTTCTGCTTTTTCTTTTTATTTCTTAGGCATTTTTGTAGTGAAAAGTTTGTATACTATGCTGTATATAGGATGCAGTAATCATTTTCTAAAATATTTAAGGTATCAGTTAGTTGAAAAATATCAAATACTAAAAGTATATCTGAGAAAATCCAGAAGTTATCTATTTGGCTAGCTGTAGTTAAACTCTACCAGATTGGTATTTGGATACTATAGAATATTAAAAGGCTGGTCAAGTTGGCTACATTTAGATTAGTAAAGATGAGAAGCCGTTTATTTTGAAGTTGATTAGTATTGAAATCTTTCAAAATTATAAGATACTAGTTTTTAATTCTGGCTTTGGTAGTTCAAGTGAGTAGCTAAGACTAGGTTTGTTTCAAAAAAAAGAGATGGTTTGATGAGAGGTAGATTAAGATAATGCAAGACTTGTTGCCATTAAGGAAGTATAGGTCAAGACAAACTGCTATTCTAGAAAGAGTATTGATTTTGTAGATATATGGTTGCAACTAGTTGCATATTATAAGAGCCATTCCTAAACTAGTCTTATGTTGATTTGGCTTATAGAATGAAAAGTTTAAGATAAATATTTTGTAAAATAGGTTGGTTAGTGATCTCATTGCTGAGTTTTTTAACTTTGTTTCGATAAGAAAAATTATATATAAATTTTCTTCTATACAGTATTCTACCCATGTTTGTATTTTTAATAGGTCATTAAATCCTCTGATATTGTAAATAACTATATTAATTTTCTTGTATAGATTGAGTTTAGTTGTTTTGATGTATCTTCATTTTTCTGCTAATAGCAAAGTTTCTGTAGAAAAATATATATATTCATTGGTTGTCTGTGTTAGAGTCTAACTCTACTTCTAATATTTGTGTATTTGTTACTATTGTAGATATTTCTTGTAGATCAAGTATCGTTACAAATATTTCCTGTTTTTCAAAAATATCAAAGAATAGTTCAGATAGGTTTATCAGGTCAAAGATGTATTTAGATACTATGTGGTATGCAAAATATTTTCAAAGAATTTCTAGTACTAGGAGAATATTGTGGTATTTTTTTATAGAAACATTTATATAGTGATTTCTTTTTCTATAAGGGCTGCTTGAAGTTGTTTGACTGTTAAAGGTAGTTTAGTTAGATTTGATCCTGTCTCTGGTTTTCTTTTTTTTTTTTATATTAATCCAGGATTGGAGTATTGTATAGAAATAGTAGTGTTCGTATAGTACCTTAGCTACAATGCTTAATTCTTTAGAAATTAAGATTGGTAGCATCCAATTGATCTGTGTAACTAGTTTAGCATCTTCAGGTAAGTCTAGAAGGTCTGTATAGTTGAAGTTGCAGTATGCTAAAGGTAGTGGTGTTGGAATATTATAGATAAGTAGAATACTTTTAATAAAAGTATTTGTCTTCTTTTACTTTGTAAGAAGAATACAAAGTTTGTTATTTTCAGTTGCACTAGATCTGAGAATAGATGTCTGTGAGAAATAATATAATCATTAGGGAGTCTTGTAAATGAGTAGTCTATCTATAAGAGTCTGACATGCTCTTTGAAGTCTTCTTGATTTCTGGGCCGAAAAAGAAATTTCTCTTTTAGTTTTGGTATTAAGTCTTGTAGAGTACAAAGTAGAGGTTGTTTAGAAGCAGGTAAGTCAAAATATTCCAATAATATTTGTTTGAAGAAATAGAACTTCTGCAATGATTCTCTATATTGGCTTAGCTTTTGTAGATCTGCTCTACTTGTGATAAGAAAGAGGTATTATATTTCCTCTTTTAATTGCTTGTAGAAGATAGATGAGGCTCTCTGATATTAGCAATATATATATCTGGTATTCTATTAAATGAAAACATTAACTGTAAAGTCTTGACTACAGATGCAGTAAGTTGCCTGTTTGTAATTATGAAGTTAAAAGGGATTGCTCTTTATAGATAACTAGAAATGAGTTTCAGTTTGGCAGGTAGGGGTATTAATGCATTCATGATAAGATTTAAAATTACCTGTCATATTGTTTCAAAATCAAGATGTTTTGAAACTTTTACAAAGCCTGCTAAGTAAAATATATATCTTGTAATTTCCCATATATCTAAAGAGTTGAAGTTTAGGTTGGTTAGATAGTTTAGAGCTAGCTTTACCTGCAGTAGTTCAAAAATCTGATCATAGTTTTTCTTATTTGTAGCTAGGACATCATGTTGTTTTTTGTATATTTCTAAAATATTAAGGAATAGATTATTGAATTCTTTTTGGTGTTGTGGTCTGGTCACTAAAACTCAAGTAAAGCTTCTAAAAAATGCTGTGTCTTAGTGGAAGAATTTTGCTATTATTGCAGTTGAAATATAGTTAGTAGTAGGTTTTGTCAAGAGCTTGTATTTGATTAATTCCTTAAGGTCTTGTAGTGAAGTTAATGTATTTTTAATTGTTGGACGAGTTCAGATTGTTGTATCAAAGGGCTCTAGTCTTTCTTGTCTGATTTTTTTAAGCTGCTTGTGCATGTTCTTGCTATTTCTTTTTTTTATTATTGATGAAATACCTATTTAGAACTTTTCTAGTTCTGTTTAGAAGATCTTTGCTAACTGCTTGGCTATATGATATTTTTGTTTGTAGCTATTTATCTAGCACCGTATTAATAGAATAGGTCTCTTCATTATCTTCACTATTTGAGTTTATCATGTTCTGGTCTATTTCTATATTAGACAAGATATTTGCTAAACTGTTAAGTTCAGATTCTGGTTCTAACAGAGTCAGATTGTTTACTTTCCTATATTGTTCTATTGTAGAAGGAACTATGCTAGATATAGTAGGGCTCTAGATTGAGATCTGCTCGATTTGTTTGTCTATAGGAGAATTGAATGTCAGGAGTTGTTCTAGGTTTTAGATCAGGTTTGTTGTTGTTTAAAATGATAACATCATTTCTATTAGATTTGAAGATAAGCTAGAATCTGCTATTTCTTCAAGATTTTCTTCGAAAATATCATAATTAGTGGTGGGTAGTATAAAAGTTGAAGTGTTATCAACAGCTTTAAGTTTTTTTTCTTGTTTTGTGTGTCTATCAGGCTATTGTTTTCTATATTAATGTGTATAAATCATGTCTTCTTTGCTAAAAAACTTGTTACATACTTTTTGTTATCTTTATTGTTATTTTTGTTATTTGTCGACATAGTCAGCAACAAAGTTAGAAAGAAGACTGAAGTACAAAAGACTATCTCTCTGGTTTGTTTAATTTTAGCAAACTTGTCTGTTACTATGTTGTTACTTTGTAATAATAGTTATTAGTTAGAACAGTATCATTTATCATCTGATTATTTTTTATCAAAGGTTTACTTTTCCTCCCCTTTCTTAATATAAAAAAATCAGTTTTTATATATAATTTTAACTTTTTTACCCCTTTCACCCTAAAAAATCACCTAATTTTTGTCACGTTCCTTATAGTATGGTTGTACTATTTACTTCTTGCCATTTTTTGA
>CAJVQC010000790.1:0-11656 GCA_910592285.1 Racocetra persica
TATAACAGCAATTTTACAATTGTAAAAACTCATTTAAAAGATTTTTAATACAAGTTACATGTCCTTCAATAGTTTTTTTTTTAAAATTTTGCGTAATTAATGAAACTATACTATCATACATATTAAATTATTCTACTATGTCAAATATCTTTTAAGAAGCATGTATAACTTTAAAAGAAAGTTTGTATAAGTTTGTAAATAAAAATTAACAAGTTAATAATTGAAATAATAAAGAAAAAAAATTAAAAAAACAACGTTAAACTTTGCGAATTAAGCAGTATAATCTACTTTTCTTACCTTTTACTATATGGTAGATAGTACTTCAACTCTTAAGAGATCTACCTTGTATAGCATGATACAATATGATACAACTTGGTTTCTTGACAAGTTGTTTATTATGAAGATATTTTATTAGTAAAGTATTGGATGTTTAGTTTTTTTTTTAGTTCACTTATACCTGAAAATTCTGTTTTACACTACTATCTTATATAAATACTTGTGTAATATCGATCCTAAAAATTATCAGATTCGAATATCCCCCATGCTCTTAATAGTATCAGCAAATTTATAAGGGCAAAAAATTTCAAAAAAATTTGCAATATGCAAAAATAATAAAAATTTTTTCAAAAATTTTTATTATTTTTGCATGCTACAAATTTTTCGAAATTTGCTATATATATAGTTAGCTATTTGATATATTTTGTAAAAAATCAATTGTTACAAATTTTATGATACTAATTTGAAGATCTTTACACTTTTTAAAATATATTATTATTTTTTGATCTTTAGATATGTATAATTTTGAAATATTTATTTCGAATAACTAAAAGTTTACGATCTTCTGCATTACTGATAATCTACTATATGCATGTTTATTTTTTCGATCTTATTAATTTTTTTTAAACTTTTTCAAACCTTCGATCTTTTTAGATTTTTTTTTTTGTTTTAATTTAGATTTTTTATTTATTTATTGCTTTTTACTAACCAAGATTAAGATCTTTTGAACTTGAAACTAGTTTTAAGATAAGTAATACAGTCATCCCTCCATATAGTCACCTCCCATACAGTCACAAACTCTATACAGTCACATGATTTTAAATTTCTGTTTTTTTATTATGAAAATTCTCTCTATATAGTTACAATTATGCTATAATCACTATCACATTTTTTTAAAATTTGTTGAACGATTTTAATAATAAAACTCCTTCTATATAATCACAATCTAAAAAAATTTTTTTAACAACATAATACAGTATTTGATTTCATTTTCGTAAGCAAAAAATTATTTGCATTTAAACTTCTATAGAAAATTGATAATATAGTAATTCTGATTGTGAGAAATATTTCGTATTGTGATAAATATAAAGCGAATAAAGGTGGTGCCAAATATGTGGTCGCAACATGACAATTCGAGAAGGGAATAGTGGAAATAATGACGGTTGCATTAAAGAGTTTCAGCCAGAATTTTTAATTATAGATTTATGATCAAATGGATTCCATTTAATAGACTAAGCAATATTGAAAAGATTCTATATATTCTGCAACATGATTGGGTGATAATAAAAACTTCTAAAGGTTATGACCGGAATTTATGGAACTCTTAATTGCTATGCTGAGTTATCAAGGCGATTTGTAGATTTTGACTTACAAAAATGATCTTTTACCAAGAACGTCAGGCAAAAATTTTATGAATGGAACAGAAAAGATTTTAAACATAATATACTTAGATCAACATGAACTATTGCATAAACCATTTAACAACTTTACTTGCTGGTGATTCATGGTTGGCCTACAAATTGACCCACGGGTGACCTATGGGTTGTCCACCCAGGTTCAATCACTATTGTCAGTGAAATGAGCACCACCAATTTACTAATTGGATCAATTTAAAAAAATAAATGATAGAAGATGAAAACTTGCAAGCTTTTAGCTAAAAGGATTTAATTCCCATAGCATTGCTTAAATATATCAGTATCCGAATTGAATTTTTCTGCTAACTTTCATTTAGTATCACTCAAATAACTCTCATGTTAGTTATAAATAATAAGCATATTTGAGTGTTGACAAGAGAAAACCTGTAAGTACAATTTTAAAATTTTACCGTACCAGACTTAAACTCTGAAAACCGTGATATGAACTATACATTAAAGGAGTTATAATCAGTATTTTCAGAAGTCCAGTTTGGCGAAAAATTTACATTGCACTTAACAAGTTTCTCTTGGCTACACTTATTTATAATTACCAAAAGAAGTTCATATAAAAAGCAAGAGGAAAAATACAATAATCAATGGTGTACATATATAACCTGCATGAATTTGAGGTCTAAATCATTCCAATATCAATCATGTGAACTTGAGATCACAAACTCATTATGAGTGCCACCAAGGGAAAACCCACAAATTTATCTAATAAAATTTGCAAGTTTTTCTTTGGTAGCACTCAAATTATTATCATTTTCAAAATTTCACTGTAGACTTTGCAAACCGTGATATGAACTATATATTAAGAGAGTTATAATCAGTATTTTCAGAAGTCCAGCTGGTGAAAAATTTAACAGGTTTTTCACTTATCTATAATTACCAAAAGAAGTTCATATAAAAATCAAGGGGGAAAATCAATAGCGTATATATAAACCTGTATGAATTTGAGGCCTAAATCATTCCAATATCAACACGTGAACTTTAGATCACAAACTCATTATTAATCTAATAAATTTGTAATCCAAATGAGTGCTGCCAAGGGAAAACCTGCAAATCTTATCTAATAAGATTTACTTTGGTGGTACTTAAAATATTATCGTCTTTCAAAATTTTACTGTACCAGACTTAGATTCTGAAAACTGTGATATGAACTATATATTAAAGGAGTTATGATCAGTATTTTCAGAAGTCCAATATGGCAAAAAATTTACATTACACTTGACATGTTTTTTCTTGGCTGTACTTATCTATAATTATTAAGACATGTTTTTTTAAATATATAGAAAGCAAAGGGAAAAATACATTACTGATATACATACAAGCCTGCATGAATTTGAAGCCTAAATCATTTTAAGATCAATCGCGTGAACTTGAGATCACAAACTCATTATTTATCATATGAATTTGTAATCCAAATAAGTATTACCAGGGAAAACCCACAAATCTTATCTAATAAAATTTGCAGGTTTTCTTTTGGTGGTACTCAAATCATTATTGTCTTTCAAAATTTTACTATACCAGACTTAGACTCTGAAAACTGTGATATGAACTATATTAAGATAGTTATGATCAGTATTTTCAGAAGTTTGGTATGTACTTAACAGGTTTTTTTTGGCTGCACTTACCTATAATTACAAAACATGTTTTTTTAAATCTTCAAAAAGTTCATATAAAAAGCAAGAGGAAAATAATTAATAGCATACATACAAACTTGCATGAATAAAAGGCCTAAATCATTCCAATATCAATTGTGAGAACTTGAGACCAAAACCCACTATCTACCACACAAATTTGTAATCCAAATAAGTATCACCAAAAGAAAATCTGCAAATTTAGATTTGCAGGTTTTCTTTTGGCAATACTTAAATTATCAGTCGATCGCAAGATTTACTAAACAGAGTATATAATTAAAGCTTGTTAATAACCAGAATATGAATTAATGTAAACTGGAAATAACAATAGATAATTTAAAAAAGGTGAAAATTTAAAATTTCCAACTCTAATTTTACTTGGCATTATCTATATATTTTCAAATAGAGGAATTTATGATTGTATTTGCCATTACAAAAATCAATAAAATTCGTATATAGCACACTGTAAGTATTTAAATATAAAAGGAACCATTAGTTCCATAAATCCTTTAGATAACATTCGGGTGAATACTTTCTTTATTATGTCATCTAAACATTTACTGCAAAAAAGACAAAGAACGGCTGTTAATGAATATTTAAAACAAAAAATATGTGAATATAGTCAAAATAATCCTAATCAAAGACAAATAGATATAGCAACCCATTTTAATTCTCAAGATCCCAATTTAAAATTAGATCGGTCTATGGTTTCTAAAATATTAAAAAATAAATCAAAATAGTTAATGGTTACTAAAGACCAATTAAGTTCTACTGTATTTCGACATAAACAAGTAAAATATCTCCTATTGGATTAATCAATAAGAATCTGGGTCAAACAAGTTACTAATAGTGAAATATTTTTAACTGAACTAATGATTAAAGAACAGGTAGCGGATTTTGCAAAAGCTTTGAACCTGGGTGAAGATGCTTTAAAATTTTCAAATGGATAGGTTCATAAGTTTAAACAGCGCAATAATCTTAGAAACATTAGATTATATGGAGAAGCTAATAGTACGCCACTATCTTCGCTTCCTGAATATCGAGAAAAATTGTATAAATTGATTGAAACTATACATTAGATAACGTGTTCAATGCAGATGAAACAGTGCTTTTTTTTCGTATAGCACCAGACCAAACACTTGTATCTCAATCAAAATCTGAATTTAAAAAGGTTAGTAATTATATTAGTCTATTCTGAATTAATTCTTTGTTTAACATAAAATATTTTTTGTAAGAGAGGAGGGACAATAATTTCATTGGCTATAAAAAAAAATATAAAAAATAATACTGCAATTTGATAAGTTAATGTAATACTTTATATATACAGTCGGATCTCCCTAAATGCATATTCTTTAAATGAATAGTCTATGAAAGACTTCTCTAAATACATGGCCTTGTTGGCCCCCAACTCATATGACATTTATAGATTTTTACCTTCCTAAATGCAATATCTTTTTAAATACAAGATTTTTTGGCCGCCTCATGGCTATGCATTTAGAAAGGTCTAACTGTATGTATTTTTTAAAAAAATAAAGAGAATTATGTAAAACAGAGAATTAATTTGACGTGTCTTATAATTAAATTTAATATCGTTGTTGCTATTTTCTGATGGTCATTTCACTAACAGATTATTTATCTGGCATCACATTGGGTTAGAATCAATATTTTAGATGCAGGTATATATTATTGGTAAATTATTACCTTGTGTAATATCAGGTAAATGGCTCGTAGTGAAGGAACCACCAGAAAAATTATATGCAACCATTTAATTTACATATAATACATTTTAAACATTTAATTTTTGTATGATAATTAGGATCGCTCATGAATTACTATTATGTTAGCATGCAATACAAGTGAAACAGAAAAATTAAAACCATTAGTGATTGGGTCTTCAATTTCTCCTCATGCGCTTCATAATGTTAATTATGATTCATTACCTGTTCTTTACCGTGCAAATTCGCGAGCATGGATGCGAAATGACGTATTTTCTGAATAGTTAATAAACTTGGATCAGAGGTTTCACATTCAGAATTGCTAAGTCTTGCTAATAGTAGATAATGCTTCATCGCATTTTTATGACCAATCTAATACTTGTGAATTAAATGAACCAATTGAATCAAATTTTGATTTGGATGAAGAAACATCTAATAATTCAGAACCTGAGGTGATAGCTGTTTCGTGCAGAAATTGTCGAGGTCGAGGTCAACCAAGATTAACCAGACCCAATCAGAGCGCAAGTACTAGTCATGGTAGTCATAGTAATCGTGGTACTCGTGGTAAACATAGCACTGGCGAGAGTAAAGACCGTTACGGTAGTGGTTACGGTAAACCACGTAATATTGCTGATTATTCAAATGTACAATTGACTAATATTAAACTTGAATTTTTATCTCCAAATACCACTGCTCATTTTCAACCCATGGACGTGGGTGTTATCAAAAGTTTCAAATCCAAATATAAACAAAAATATATTCGTCACATACTAATGCAGCTTGGAAACAATGAAGATTTAAAAAAAGTTAAGAACTTACCCTGATAAAATTAAAAAAATTCACTGTGTTGAATAGCACGATTCGAATGCTACTCAAACTGCTATTCAATACTACCACATGATTTCACAGACATGCGTGTCAGTAAAATCATATGATAGTATTGAATGGTAGTTCGAATAGCAGTTTGAGTGGCATTCAAATCGTGCTATTCAACACGGTGAATTTTTAAATTTTACTAGTATTATCCTTTAATTATATAATAATGTTTAATACTAATTATATTTCAATTTTAATTAGAAAAAAATTAAATATTAAGGATGCTATTTACTATATATCTGAGTCTTGGGATGCTGTTGAAGATACAGTAATCATCAATTGTTGGAGAAAGACTGGAATCTTGGCATCAGTTCTCTGTGAAAAAATAGAAGTCGCTACCAATAGTCAGGATGCGCTGTTAGAACAGCAAGAAGAGGATATCAATGAATTGGTAATAGATTTGACCTCTCAGGACCCGGACCTGGAAATAAAACACCAATTAAATACATATTTAGACCTTAATGATTTGTATATCATAACTGAAGAAAAGCTTGAGAATTCAGAGATTATTGAAATTGTTTTAGATGAAGCAAATCAACGTGATAACGGAGATCCTGATGATTCGGACGAAGAACAACCAGAAATTCCTATTTCAGAAGGGCTAATAGGTTTAAATAAATTTATTAGCTTCTTTGAACAACAAATTGATGAAAAGTTTAAAGCCAAGGATCTTAAAATTTTTCGAAAATACTTAGCTCTGATAAACAGAAAATATGTTGCATCTAAGCGCCAAACGTCTATTAATGATTTTTTTACACTATTAAATAACGAGGAAGATTATGATGTCACGTTGTGATGATTTTTTTTTTGTCTTCTATACATATATTTTATAGTATGCGTATATTTTATCAATATTTTGATTATTCTCATTAACATTAAGAGAAAAATTGTAGTAACTTGCGTGATAAGGCAAGACCAACTTGATTCTGTGGTTTACATTACCCCCCTCCTCAGCATGCCCCCTCTCCCTCATAGTAAAAAAAATATACATAGGGCTATGGGTTATTTCGGAAAATTTTTATATAGTTACGGAAAATTTTGGAAAAATTTTTTTTTGAAAAAAAAAAAATTTTATGTAAACTACAACCCCCTCTTTTGGAGAGAAGGAGTAATGTAAACCACAGAATCAAGTTGGTCTCGCCTAATTAGATATAGTCCTCAATATATTCAGAGAAAATTTTCAAGAATCAAAAGTATTTGGTGTGTTAAAATGCTTTTGGTGAGTCTATTATACTGAAAGTGAATATCCCAATTATAAAGTCATTCAATTTTAGGCATAAAATCATTAAAAACAAATTTGTATTAGCCTAATAAAGCAATTGAACAAATAATACATACGTACGTATATACATTGTGAAAGGGTAAATTGTATCCTGGTTGTTGCTGCGGTCTCAAGGTAGTACAATCCTAATAATCCTTGAGATCATGAAAATCACAAAAATCATGGAAAAATAAGAAATTTTCGTGAGTCGCAATAATAGTTGCAAATTGCAACAAAGCTTGATATCCATAGTATAGAATAGATAGTAGCAATTCGAAAGTAAAATAGAAAAACAACAGATTAGTTAGTATATGAAAAATTATTGTTATTCATATAATCACGATATATGAAAAATAATGTATAAAAGCAACGACACTTTCTTTCAAATAAAAGACACACAACTCTTGATATCAAAACTTCGAAGTTAATATAGTAGAAGTATCCAAGTAGTATTCCAAACCCTTTGCATTAAATTATATCAGTTATATATTCATATTTTCTTGTCCTCGTGATCCTGTCGACTCGTTACGATAATTCGTTAAAAGAGAGAAAGAAAGATTGTACAGCATATGCAAAAAATAAAAAATCTAATTATAATATATTATAAGATTTACCTCTATTAAATTACATTAATTATTTTTAATATAAGATATGCTTATATAGAGGTAACCTTTATAAAGTCACACCTCTTTATAATCATCTAGTTGGTACATACCCAACTGTGTGATTATAGAGGAGGATGATTGTAGTTTCTTTTTTTTTTGTTTTGTCATTTTTTTGTATCGTTACTAATATTTTTTCTTTTTTATAGGCTTGTACTTTATCAGGAAAGGTTAATAGAAACTGGAATTGAGATCTTGAACTCAGAACTAATACCAAGATAAGTGCTAGTTTATTTTTTCTTTGTTTTGTCATTTTTTATATCATTACTAATATTTTCTTTCTCTTTTATAGATCTTGTGCTTCGCCAAGAAGGGTTAATAGAGACCGAAATTGAGATCTTGAACCCCAGAACTGGTACTAAAATAAATACCAGAATTTTCTTTGTTTTTTCATTTTTTAGTGCTGTTACTAATACATTCTTTCTTTTTTGTAGATCTTGTACTTCACCGAAAAGTGTTAATGAAGTCCGGAATTGAGATCTTGACCCCAGAACTGGTACTAAGATAAGTACCAGTCATAATTTTCTTTGTTTTTTCATTTTTTAGTGCTGTTACTAATAGTTTCTTTCTCTTTTGTAGATCTTGTACTTCACCAGAAAGGGTTAATAGAAACCAGGATTGAGATTTTGACCTTGAAACTAGTACTAAGATAAGTACCAGTTTATTTTTTCTTTGTTTTTTTTTTTATTTTTTAATGCTGTTACTAATACTTTTTTTCTCTTTTGTAGATCTTGTGCTTCACCAGAAAGGGTTAATAGAGATCAGGATTGAGATCTTGACCCCGGAACTAGTACTAAGATAAGTACTAGTCATAATTTTCTTTGTTTTTTTTTTATTTTTTTAGTGCTGTCTTGTGCTTTGTCGAGAAGGGTTAATGGAGACCGGGATTGAGATCTTAACCCCGAAACTGGTACTAAGATAAGTATTAGTTATAAATTTTTTTGTTTTTTCATTTTTTAGTGCTGTTACTAATGCTTTCTTTTTTTTGTAGGTCTTGGGAAGGGTTAATGAAGACTGGGATTGAGATCTTGAACCCCGAAACTGGTACTAAGATAAGTATCGGAATTTTCTTTGTTTTTTCATTTTTTAGTGCTGTTACTAATGCTTTCTTTCTCTTTTGTAGGTCTTGTGCTTCGTCAGAAAGGGTTAATGGAGACCAAGATTGAGATCTTGATTCCGGAACTGATACCAAGATAAGTACCAGTTTATTTTTTTTTGTTTTTTTCATTTTTTAATGCTGTTACTAATACTTTCTTTCTCTTTTGTAGGTCTTGTGCTTTGCCGTGAAGGGTTAATAGAGATCGGGATTGAAATTTTGATCCTAGAACTGGTATCAAGATAAGTACCAGTCATAATTTTTTTTGTTTTTTCATTTTTTAGTGTTGTTGCTAATGCTTTCTTTCTCTTTTGTAGGTCTTGTGCTTTGCCAGGAAGGGTTAATAGAGACCGGGATTGAGATTTTGACCCCAGAACTAGTATCAAGATAAGTACCAGTTTATTTTTTCTTTGTTTTTTTTTCATTTTTTGATGTTGTTACTAATGCTTTCTTTCTCTTTTGTAGGTCTTGTGCTTCGTCAGGAAGAGTTAATAGAGACCGGGATTGAGATCTTGGATCCCGGAACTGGTACCAAGATAAGTACTAGTTTATTTTTTCTTTGTTTTTTCATTTTTTAGTCTGTTACTAATGCTTTTTTTCTCTTTTGCAGGTTTTGTGCTTTGCTGAGAAGGGTTAATAGAAATCGGGATTGAGATTCTGAACTCAGAACTGGTACAAAGATAAGTACTAGTCATAACTTTCTGTTTTTTTCATTTTTTAGTGCTGTTATTAATACTTTCTTTTTTTGTAGTCTAATAAAAGGTAACTTGTACCAGAATGGGCGAATATGTCTAGAATTAGAACTATTGTTGCTTATTTCTGAAGCTTATATTTTCAAAATATTTCTCTGGCCTCACAATTCTGAAATTTCTTTTTTTCTGATATAACCATTTCCGACAGTTTAGTTTACTGGTATTTTATTTCACTGCTAACAACTCTTATTTCACTGAAAAGTAATTTCGATTATTGCCGTTAGGGTTAGTTTAGAATTTAAATTAAATTTAGTGCAATTATAAGTATTAAACAAAATAGGATAGTTATAATTATATAATTGTTACAGTATTTAATAAAAAAAATAATTAAATTAATTAATTAATAATACTGTATAAATATATAGTCATTATTATATAATTATTATGTAATTATTTTGTATTTTTTATTTGCAAATAAATTTTGTATTTTTTCGTATATTTTTGAAATTTTTTGAAAGTTTTCGAAAAATTTCAAAAATATTTTAATTATTTTTGAAAATTTTTTTTCGAAAAATTTTGAAAATTTTTTCAAAATATTTTGAAAATTTTTTCGAAATTTTTCGAAAAAATTTTTTCAAACTTTTTCGTAGTAAACGAAATTTTTTCAAAATATTTTGCTGTGCAAATTTTTTTGAAAATTTTTGTTTATATTTTTTGCTGATGAGTAAAATTTACTTATAAAATTTACAGATCCTCTTCAGATGGTAGATGAATTGTCTATTAATATTAAAAATTGTATCTTATAACTAAAATTTTATACTAAAAACTTTTATATAGAAATTAGAAATTACTATACAGTACTGCATATGAAGAAGTATCCTTTTGAATAGTATTAGATTACTATTTAATTTTAAATTCTAGTATTTTTAAAAAATGTCTTGGTACTAATCAAGTAGCTAAATTAATAATACTGTTAAATTTAACTCATATAATTAATATTCTTTTCAATATACTTTTTTCATATAGCATCTCTATACTTTCAGAGATACTACAGTCAGGGAATATACTATATTTAGACAGTATCGATTACACCTATTATAGTAATAGATCATCAATCGAATAATTCTAAAAATTTCAATTATATCAATCATTGCAGCATTAACCAATCAAATCATAGTGGCTAGCAAAAAATTTTGCCTACTTTATTGTTATACTTTACATATATTACATTATTTATTTTAAATTTTTATTATTTTATTCATTTGTTTTACATTTATTTATTTATCTTTTTTATATTAAATTTTAAATTTAAATATTAGATATTTAACTAAATTAATGCTAATAAAGTAAAATTAATGATACATTATAATATAGTAAGTATTCACAACTTATTGATTAATTTCTTAGAAATATCGATAAGTAGATAATTTTTCTGATTACTAACAAAGAATATTCTCAATATTTTCTTTAATAGAGTTATCAAACGACCAAATTAGAGATTGAAATCAGTTTAATCAACTTAAAAATCTGTAGAATAAACTATATATAGTTGACTAATTAGTCAACTAAACTGATTCTAATCTCTAGACCAAACAACCTAATAAGTATTATTTACAGCTATTATCAAAAAGCTGTAGAAAGATGCTAATCACCATACTATGA
The DNA here is from genome assembly GCA_910592285.1 of Racocetra persica. Lineage (NCBI taxonomy): Eukaryota > Fungi > Glomeromycota > Glomeromycetes > Diversisporales > Gigasporaceae > Racocetra > Racocetra persica. The sequence goes on from CAJVQC010000790.1 coordinate 11,296, forward strand.
AAAATTCACGAAATTTTTTATATTTCAAGGCCCTCTCTAATCAGATCTTGAATTCACTAATCAAAATTTCTAAATTCTTAGATTTCTTACATAAGTATATTAAAATTGTTTTTCACATCCTTTTAAAAACAGCTGTAATAAAAAAAAACTGAAGATATAATCTATATTTTCATAGAGAAACTCTGATTAGTTAAAATTTAAAATCTAATGATGAATTTGTAGTATAATTGTTATTTTAGTTATTAACAAGTTACATTGAGGAAGGGTGTGGCGACTTAGTGAAGTGGTGAAGTTGTCGTACCCCCAAGCGGTTGAGTACAAGTTCAATTCCCACTGGAGACGAAAATTGAATTTCGAAAAA
>CAJVQC010000791.1:0-11654 GCA_910592285.1 Racocetra persica
CGATTCAACCACCATTAGATTCCTCTCAACGAGCTCTACAACTTCAATTAGAAGCTCAAAGGTGGTTAACTTAGTACAAAAAAAGTTTTAGAATGATGCAGCCCACATTCGCAAAACCCTAATTTCTATAAGTAAACCGCGTCACGTTACACTATGACTTCTCACTGGCTGACTGGCGAATCACCAATTAAAAATAAAATAAAACTATTTTGGTATAATTTTGTTAGCTAGTTTGGTGTAGTTCTCTAATATAGACAAAAAGTCTTAACTGGTATGACAGACCACTCTTGAACATTCTTTGGAACAGCTAAGAAATAGTTTAATATATATAAATATATGCTTTGATCTAATAAAAATATTAGCAAGTTTGTTGATAGTTAAAAAAAATATATATAATATAAAAAGTTTTTTATATTTTTATTTTTGTTAAAATAATTATTTAAAACTATCATTGTTTTCAGAATAATATTATTTAAAAGTATTATATTTCAAAAATCTATAGCTAACTTATATCAAAAATACTAAACAAAAATATTTAGAAACTTCAAAATCTAACTTTAACTAAAATTTAAACCTTTATATCTAATCTATATTTTTTTCTAAAACTAAAATTTTAAATTTTAATAAAAATTAGAGATAATAATATTATTACTGGTTAAAAATAATTATAATTATTTTTAAAATTAAAATATATTTATATATTTTTATTTAATTTTTAAAGTTTATATTGATGTTTTTAATATTAAAAAACAAATCTAATTTTAGATAGTCTTGATTTTTTATTACTAAATTTTAGATAGTTTTAACTTTCTATTACTAAAAACAAAGCTAATTTTGGGCCTTTCTAATATTGTTTAAATAAGTATATATAACAATAATCTGTGTAAATCTATTAATATAAATATCTTGTAACTAACCATTTATATAACTATTGCTTCAACGAGTAATACATAAAAATTAATTTTACGTAGAAAGGCCCTTTAATAATTTTAATATAATCATTAATACCTTCTTTTGGCAAAAAATTTAAATAAAGATATTATTGTTTTTATTTAATTCTAATTTTGTTATAACAGACTTATCATTAAACTGCGGCACATATGTGCATGTACAAAAAACGTAATCACATATGCACATATATGTATATCTCATATTTCCGTTCACTCTATTTGCGGGCCAACAAAAGTACAATGTTTTAGGTCTATGCAGGCACTAACTCAAAGCATACTTTGTATAATGTACAAGTCACTCTCGTTATAGTGAAGATTGGTTTACAGTGAAGAATTTGTTTAGAACCCAAATCATTATAATTAGTAAACTCTCGATATAAGATATATGAAGTTTTTTCTAAAACGGATATAACAAAATGTCTCGCGTTATAGTGAAGATTTGTGTAACACTTGTTAATTAAATTTTGGGAACATAACGATAAATTTATTATTTCTCTCGATATGAAGATTTATACGACTTCACTATATCGAAATCTCAATATAGTGAATCTCTCGGTATAGTGAAGAAATTTTCACGAACTTCACTATAACGAGAGTGGCTTGTATTATAATAATCGTCACTACATTAAATCTTAATAATTTTAATATCAACAAGCAATAATCAATGTTTGTGGTTTGTATTGTAAATCCGACCAATATAGGTGACAATTTTATATCATGATTTTATTGTATTTATTGTAGTGATGCGAACCGCTCTCCAATCTTGCAACACTAACAGATTATATACACAAGTTATCGTTATAGTTTGAATTATTAACAATACATATAATAATAAAATAAGGGAAATATAAATAAAATAAAATATAAATGTATACACATAAATGAACATTAATCTACGTTATCGACATGTTCTAGGTCATCAACGGTATCATCGACATCGTTTTTAACTGACATAGGCAGGCTTTCATCAGTACAAACAGAAGATTCATGAATACATTCTGGGTCCGATTCATGCAAAACAATGACAATGGGTTCTATTACCGTCTGCTTGTTAACAGAAGAACTAAGATTTTTTTAAATAGTGTATTAATTAGAATCACGCACGATTCATAGCATGATTTTTGAGTGAAATAATGAATACCTCTCTTTTTGGATTGGTTCTTGAGTCGGGTTTTGAGTAGGTTCCGGTTCCTGAGTTGTTCCTGTAGGTTCCTGAGTTGTTCCTGTAGGTTCCTGAGTTGTTTCCGTAAGTTCCTGAGTTGTTTCCGTAGGTTCCTGAGTTGTTTCCGTAGGTTCCTGAGTTGTTTGAGGAAGTTCCTGAGTTGTTTGAGGAAGTTCCTGAATTGTTTGAAATGGTTGTCCCTGAGGTTGTTGTCCCTGAGGTGGTTGTCCCTGAAGTGGTTGCCCCAGAGGTTGAATTCCCGTCATAAATGGCATTGGCTGAAATCCCATACAGTTACCAAACTTGTGAAAATAATCCGAAGGACACTTTTGACACCCGCCATGGTAGAAAAAAGACGCTTCGCATGGCGTCGAATCAAACGGCAGCATCATATTACGTCGTTGTTCTTTCATAGACTGGTCGGCTTGGTCATTTTGACCACCCTGCGGTAAAGCTTGTGTTATGGTGGCAATAGCTAAAGAAGCAATCAAGATGAGGCAGGTAAAATCGACTTTCATCATGTATAATAAAATCGTTGGATATTTTGATATCAACTGTTTTTTTTTTGATATTTACAAGTAAAATCGAACACTTTATATTAAAAATACTTTACACGCAAATGCATTTTCAATCCTATGTTCGCAAATAAATACATTTAACATAATCATTTTATTGCATCAATTTCTTGGAATTTTTATCTATTAATTCAAATTTCAATTTATTGTATTATATCATAAACCAAAATTACGCGTATTACCATAGTAATTTAATTTATATTTTGACGTTTACAATTAACAAATTTTTCGTAATTACTAAAAGTAATAATGTGATGTACAATCCGACTCAATTCGTAAGCTTGAAATAAACCAAGCTTGCATTTAGAACAAATAACCATTTGTACGACTAGAATATTTTATAAAATTGCCTTTTATTTAAATTAATATATGTACTATATTATATATAGCTATAAACCGTTTTTCTACGTACGCACGTACGTACGTATGTACGTACGTACGTATATAGAATGCAATTTAATATAGTTTAATATAGTGCTACAGACCCATAGCGCTAGGACACTGTGGTGATAAATTTTTATTTTTATTACAGTACATAGACTTTGAAACACAACATTTCACTTCACGTGGTCAATCAAACATGCCTTTTGGTTTTTTTTTGCTCTCTATGTTCATCTAAAATTGAATTAGAACGATATGTTGAACCAGATTCGACCTGCTGTCACTATGTGAATATAAAGTTATATTAGCGAGTTTGTTGAGAATTACGAGAGCCACTATCGTTTCTCAAATTAAATCTAAGATAGCTTTAAATCGGCCTAACCTTAAATATTGTGAAAGTAATTTCCAAGAAAATAGTAAGAACCAATTCTGGAAAACAAGTGAGACCTTTTAGTATTCTCAAACTATTACGTAAAAGAGCTTTTAGTTGAATAATTTAGTTAAATAAAATATTATTAATTTTAAAAATTATGCCGATACGTATTAATAATATTTCCAAAACAGTAATATACTGTATAATATACGTATTGTATATAGTTTTAGTTATACAGTCGCACCTTCCTAAGTGCATCCCATCGGGACCATAGTGAAAAAAATTAAAATTTTGCACTTAGAGGAGGTTTGCACTTATAGAGAATAAAATACATAGGGTTCTTATAAGTTGGCCAAACTGTATCGTGCATTTAGAGAGGTTTTACATAGTACTTGCACTTAGGGGATGTGCACTTAGAGGGGTGCGACTGTAATTGTAAAATATACTTAAATACTGTATTAAAAATATATAACAAACATTATTATTACTATTAAAATTATTACTATTATACAACAAACATTATTACGTATTACTATTAAAATTATTACTATTATACGTGTACTATATTTTACGTATAATTTAAAATAATAAAGGTTATAATTTTTTAATATTTTTTTTTTTAAATTACATTATATATTTTTTAGCTATATATTGCAGTATCTAATCTTTTTTTATAAATATTACAAAATTTAATACTGTATTTTTTTTAACAGTATTTAAAAAATTTTATCTAAAATTACTTATAATTTAAAAAATAATTTACAATATTGAACAAAAATTTATATTTGTTAATTATAATTAACAAATAGTTTAAAATTTTTAAAATTTTTAAAAGTTTTGCATATAAACTTCTTTTATAATCTAATTAAAATTTTATAATTTTAATATAATTCAAGCTATATTAATTTAAACAAATTTTAACAATTTATCTACCAACTTTTATTATGAGTTTATTCTATAATAATTAAAAAAATATACTGTATAATTAATTAAAAACCACTATTACTATATATATAAATTCAACCTTTTACATAATATAAATCTGGTTTTTAAAAATTATTTGTAAAAATCCATTAACTTTTTTAAAAAAAAATTCTTTTTTATATATAAAATATAAATATTTTAAAACAAAAATTAAAATCTTTTTACAACCTTTACAGAATCGAGAAAAAACTCAATACATTCTACTTTATATAACATATATATATATGTATATATATAAATAAATACTTTAAAAAAAATAGTTACAAAGAGAAAATAGTATTACAAAACAATCCCGCATGCTCTCAAAGTCTGATTTCAAACTATAACCAACTTTATAAATTGCCCTTTGAATAGTTTTCGTTTCGAACGAATCAACTGTTCATTGTAATACTTAAATTAAAATACCCAAAGATTGTGTAAATACTGTATGGATGAAAGTGATTAATGTCGTAAAATGTTACATCGGAAATAATGGCATAATGGGAAAATAGTAAATGTGAAAGGAAGGGAAGCAAAAAAATATTAGTAATTCTTAATTATAGAAAAGGTATCGCGCAATAGTTTGAAATTAACTTTACAAAAGCAAAGGAATTCTTTTTTTTCGAAAGCATTATAAAATTAGAAATAAGGTGTAGAAAATAAGTTTAAAACCTTAGCCATAAATGAAAACCTTAAATAATCCTCTGATTAAACAACAAAATATCCAATGACAAAGTTTGAACCAAATTCAAAAAAAAAAAACTCACAAAGCCCCGTTTACTGTTTTGTCATTAATAATAACTTTGTTCTGTTGTGTATGCCATTCTAAAGATATAAGTATATGTGATAAGTTATGAACACAAGATTACAATCCTGTTATTCTGTAAGAGCTTCAGTGAATATATTTTTAGCGGCTACAACATATTTATCATTACTTCTAGTAAGTCTTTTAACGCAAGCCAAAGTACTTGGCAAAGTCATAAATAACCAAGCGCTAACAGGTAACCAAGCATAATCCATGTAATTTTTCCACGTCCGTGTTTCATTAACACCTTTCTTAAATAGTTCGGCATCTACCGTCCTATGTAATCCTTCGTATAGCATTGCGCACAAGAGTAAAGGCATAGGTAATAATACGCTCACCGCCTGTACTAGAGAAAACATATATGCATAAAACTCTGAAGTAATAATTGGATTTTGGAAATTTGGATAATAACTAGATATGGGTGAATACGTGGATATCAACAAAAATTGTGTTATAGGTACCGCAGCAAACATTAACCAACCAGACGTGCATGGAATCATGTGAGCTTCAAGGACATGGAGAACCACAACTAACTTGTCAAAAAACGAACAGGACATAAGACAGGACGGTCGTTTTCCAGAAGAGGGAGTATAAACTGGCATTAAAGTAGAACTCAAAAGAAGTGATTCAGTATCAGTGGTAGAATGTTGTTCACCACTGAAGGCGGATTTCAATGAATAAGCAACGTCGGCAACACCATTATAATGACGCTTAGCCTGAACAAAGCGAGCATAAATATTTGAAAAATAACCGGTAGTTTGAACGTTGGTAAGATTTATCGGAACAAATATAGGAACAGATCTAGCAACACCACCAGTTTTGAAAAAGCATTTAAGCCACATATGTAGATCTTCGCCAACAGCATCCTTATCGGTATCCCAGAAACCAACTTGCTCAGCAAGAACCTTATTAATAAAAATGTTAATGAAAATTGGTTAAATTTAAACGAAAAAAAAGAAGAATAATGATACAAATTTGAAAGTTTTGATTTATTATTATTATTATTATTTTTACCATGCTTAAACTATACGTAGAACAAGGGAATGCTAATCCTCTAGGATTACTTAAATTTTGCATGACCATGATAGACCACATGATATCAGTAACACGCACAGCAGCAGGGACGTCCAATGCATTTCTCGAAAAGAAAATTGGGGGAGAACAAATAGTACTATAAGGATCTTCTGATTCTGATAATGCCTTTTCAATTTGACGAACATAAAGTTCCGGAATTGCAGAATCCGAATCCGTGATTGTAAACACTACGTGCCGTTTGTCGACTTTTCGTGCCAAAATTTCACATGCCTCACGAGCTGCATATGCGACGTTGCTACCCTTGCCTCGACTTTCACCTGGGACATCTTTCGGATGAACCGTTATAATAAAGTCACGGAAAGAGCCATCGAAAGTTCTCTTAAGGCTTGCAGCCTTTGAAGCATGATCAGTCTCAGACTCTTCCATTGCCAATATGATAACATAAGCCGTGGTAGCGTTCCTTATAAATCGGAGATGATTAATGGTTAAAAATAATGATTATATAGAAACATGATTAATAAGAAATCGAATGAGGTGTCGATATACTTATTTTTTTTTTTTTCTTTTTTTTTTTTTTTTCCTTTTAGTTTTAAAAAAAAATTTTTTAAAAAAAATTTTCAAGATGCCCTACCTTTGTTGAGCCAATCTTTTGATAGTGTCTCTCAATAACGGCTCTGGTTCCTCATAATTTGGAATAACGAAAGCATGAATATAATGTCCTTCATATTTAAGCGCACTTTCCATCTCGCTGTATTTATTGTCATCATCATTCATAGATATAGATGTATAACCGTTTCTCGTTGGAGTTATCCTTCCATTATTGGTAGCGGTACTTTTAACCACTTCCTTAGAATCATAATCTCGTGAAGAAGATTGTTGTTCTTGTTTTGAATTCCAATCTCTAATGTTCTTTTTGATGTTCCGTACAGTTAAACAAAATTTTAGAAAATGGTTTACAGAAATATATAAAAAAGTTGTGAAGTAAGCCAACAAAAACCAAATATAAACACGTGGGAAGAATACAGGCCCTATAAGAAGAACAAAAACGGCACCGATAGCAGTAGTAGGAGCAACTAACTCGAAAATATAATGATGTATTCCCATTACTATGAAGTGTATGATTATATAAAAGATGTCTGTCTATGTGGCTTTTTTTTTTTTTTTTTTTTTTTTTAAAAAATTTTTAAATAATTAAATATTAATAAAAAAAAAAAGTGATAACCTCCCAAAAATATTATACCGTTAAGAATTAGTGTTAATGAAAACGAGACGCGAGATTACAAATTGCAATTCATATGAACTATATGCGAACAAAATATCCAGCATAAAACCATCAGCAAATTTATTTGAAGTCGCAAAGATAGTAGACCGAAAATACGTCATATAAAGTTAAAACAGTCTGTAAAAAAAATTAAAGAATGATTTATTTGAATCAACCAAAATCGAAAAGATATTAAACGGGATGAGTAGACTTACCACTTCTTTATTTTTTTTTTACGTTATTCCTTATATTAACATAAAATTTTTTTAGAACGCAAAGCCAAAAGAACCATGGAAATGCCAATAAAGGTTATTCGGAGCACCAGAAAGTATTGGACACTTTGACGTTTCTAAGGTCGAAATGTCAAAAGACAAATAATCGTATGACGGAAATAACACAGGCAAAAGTAGGAAGGGTAAAGAAAGGAAATATGGTTATGTAAACAAGCACAAATAATACAAAAGTACTGGGTAACAAAATTGAGAAAAACCTTATAGACAGTAGGGTTCGGTCACTATAAAAAACTGAGACAGTTCTGATGCGACTGATATTGAAGTTCTAATCGCATCAATACCAAATAAAGCGAGCAAGCTACACTAGCAAAAATGTCATCATCCAATGAAACATCTATGCTGTAATCGAATTGCTAACAAAAGTTTAGCCACCAAAAGTCTTTACTCGTTTTTTTTTTTGATTACACTAAGTCAAGAAATGATAATCATATACGTATATCGTTATTGAATTAATATACATTGGTTAATTTAGTTATTTTATTTATACGTATAAATAATGATATTATCCTGTATGCATTTCTGTGAGACAGTCCAAGCCGTCAAATTCCGCGCACACTAAACTACGTAACTCTTGCGAAAAGTCGTGATGAATTCATCATCTAGCCATCTAGCCATCTAGCCGTTAAGGTGTGACAGATTAAAAATTCGGCAATCGATTTCAATTTTACGCCGCGCATTTAATTGTTCTTTTATTTGTATGTATTGGGTAAATTTTGTTTATTTTCATTTTGTTATCAAATTTTTATTTATTTATTTATTATTATTTTTTTGCCGTTTCTGTGTGCCTTTGTATTGGCTGTGCTTATCGATGGTGATTACAGAGGCTAGATGGGCTAGATGGCCGAGTCGTACATTATTATGTGGCTTACGTATTTGAAATTTTTGATGAAGATGGAAGGATAAAATAGGATCTTACAAGGCACAAGCTAGTCACAGGATAGGTAAATAGTAAGTAAATGTACAATTTAATAAACATTATGACTCATTTCCTTAACATTGCTAGCGAATATCCATTCGGCTACTGAAAAGCTCCGAGTCCATTATGAATGTGCTACCTAATTTAATTACACACAATGGTGAAATACGTGATCCTCAACAGTGTGACGACCATCACCTGTGATAATTAATCATCGAGGATTCTCGTAATTTCGTTTGTTAATAATTTTCATGTAAAGTTAGTGTCTTTTCTCGTGGCACGATTGAGATTACGGAACAGGCTTGTGTGTAACATTATAAGTATGTTTGCAGAAATTAATCTTGGAGCTGAAACTCTGGATCTGTTGATATTTACTTATTTGGTTTCTCAACAAATTTATCGAATCACGGCTGTAGGTGAAGATTAGATTACTAATCGGTAACTTTTCCCGAACTCCCGTTTAAATTGACCTAGAAATAGTAAAGAGTCTCGATTTTCAAAGTGCAGGTTCAACACCAATAATGCATATCCACTACTCTGCGCGTTGATATCACTTATTTGCTAATTGAGTACGTATGCACATAATATGAACTACTAAAAATACCTATGGATTTTTTCATATTGTTATGGAAAAGTGTATAATATTTTCCCGACAAAAATTTGGATTAGCCATAATTCATTATGTTTACATTTTCAATATCAAGCGTGATACGTGATATAATGCAGCTATGATCATATTAATTAATTATTAATTGTGTTAAGGGTTAATTTATAGATTGGATTCATCGAGAAAATCACTAGAGATTATTAGGTTACCCGGATTGTCTGGTAAATTATATATTTCGGGTTAACAATCTTATACGTACGTACGTAATTAATGAATTATCAAATTCCTTTAAATTTTGCAAAGAAATTCAATCATTAAATTTATCTGGAAACTATAGTTTTTAACCTTTAAGCTAATCATTTTTAAATTATAGTTTTTTTAAAATATTTGTCATTTATAATTTATACGAAACCTAAAAAAAGGGTCTTTAATTTTAGCATCGTAGGATGTTAACGTGGTTTTGGATATTCAAGTGGTAACAATCGCGGTTCCTATTAGATCAGAGATTTCTTTATTCAAATATTGAAATTAAACTATAACACTTCGATATCTCTAAAGTTTGAATAATGTAAAAATCGACTCCTAACAAAATTTCATTTCACATGACTGATATCACAATTTATCCTAAAAACTGATTTTTCAAATTAATGCATCAGAAGTGTTTTCTTTATCGACCAATAAAAGATGAGATTAGGGATCGCTAAAAGCGTGGTAAATATTTTAAAGTGACTTCGCGTTCAATATAAATGATATAAATGGCATTTAAATAATTGACTTATACAGTATGTAGATCAACATATTGAATTTACCCTAAAAAATTGGTCTAAAGCCTTATAAGTGTTGCATGCCACGTGAGTTTTAATTACAAATCGATTAGTAATCAATTTAAAAAATGCGACCTCTAAGGCAGGACGTCTAAAATTTTAACCATGTAATCGTGGATAAGATCTATTACGTTACGTATTATTTATGATCCGTAGAGAATGTACATTGTTTGATTTGTTAGGTTTTTATCATCATAAAATTGTAATCCTTAAATTGGTTAAGTGATAAGATTATACATGCCGACGGAATTATTTTGGGGTCTAAACTGGATAACAGTCTTATAAGACTGTTATCCAGTTGCATTATAATGTTATCTAGTTAGGACGATATAGTCTAGAATTTTATAATGTTATCTAGTTAGGACGATATAGTCTAGAATTTTATAATAGATTATGTCCGCCCCAAGTAGATTATAATCTGTGATACCGTCCTCAGGTATGTGGCCGGTTACATAGTTTCTCTTTTCCAGGTTGCCTGACTAATTAGGAGAGAAGATGCGCGATTCTACCTTTCTTGGCCTGTTTGGAGACCATCTTAAATGCCGTCTTGGGTGCCAAATTCTATATTGAGGCACTTACCTTTTTGCACCTATTCGGTTGTCTGTCAAAATATCAAAATGTGGTAAAAAAAATATTGTGTCAGGTAGCACAGTAAATCTGTATTTAAATTTGCCCAGCACTATAGCATAATTCTGGCTGATCTTTAGAACACATATTTTGAGAATCCAACTCAGCACCATAGTAGTGACCTGATAATGTCTAAAACTATCATGATACTAGCAGCGGACTAGTAGAGAACCAGAAAGGCTCTATTAGTTCGCCAGTTTTAGATCACTTCTTGGTTGCCGAGTTATTGTGCCCAAAGATCAGGCTAAAATTATAGGCCGATATTATTGTTAATTTACTGCGCCTTCAGTTTTTGGCACCTTTCTTTGGTTAGTCAATTAGAGGTATAATGCGACAATACTAGCTGTCCCTATGTGTTTCTATAAGAAAAAATTTATAAGAACGTCCTTAGGGACAACTTTGATATCGATTTTGGGATTCTTAGTTTGATTTAATCTATTCTTTATTACTTGTCTCTATGTTCCTATGAGTCCCTATGAAATGTAAAAGTTCTAGAAAAAAAAAATTTGATTTTTATAGTATGTTACTTTTGATAACTGTATATGCTTATAGATATGTTTGATATATAGTTGATGTATACTATAAAAAAAATTAAAAAAAAGTAAAAAAGTTTGAATTTTCACAGAGACTTATAGGGTCATAGGGACAGTAATAAAGATGGCTTTCCAGAGTTTTAAAAATACTAGTTTGCTATCTTGAGGCGTCCTTGTTAAGTTTTTTTGCTATTCCTATAAATTTTTCATGGGGTACGGGGATAGTTTTTATAGAGACAAATTTTTTTAATGAGTTGGTGCACTCACTCTAGCTAAAGCATGAACCCTTTGGTTTCTAGGACTGGATCAGGTATTTTTGATCCAAGGATATGCATATTGGATATGATCG
>CAJVQC010000792.1:0-11650 GCA_910592285.1 Racocetra persica
ACCATAACTCAATCCTGTATATACCTGAGTACTCACATGCATATGCATAAACTTTACTGATACTGATCGTACTGGTCTTGCGCGGCACCGCGTGCTGCGCAGCTATCTTATACGTAATTTAATGATGTTATTCCACACAACCTTGCATTGTGTAAAGGCGTGAGTGCAGATTTGATTTTTCAATTGTGTCTAAAATTGGGATGGCTAAAGCCATGTCCGGTTAGAAGTTACTATCTTGATGCGATTTATGCAATATGTATATCAATATGTAATTGGACACGACCCTAAAATTGGGAATACGTATAATAATCTCGTATGCAAATTTCTACTTCTTTCTAGTCGATTACCGGGGTTTTTTTTAAATCCATTACCGGGGTTTTTTTTAAATCCATTACCGGTTTTTTTTTTTTTAAAAAAAAAAAAAAAAAAAAAAACAAATTGTAATGAAGAGCTTGTTAAAATGACAAAGAAACCGTATTTTATAATCAGCATACTTAAAAGCTGTTCATTAGTGAGAGGCTATTTTCTCTTTGCTATCGCATGATTGGCGAAATCATTGGTGAAATTAATTTAACCAGAGTTGTCACGTTTATATGTTTTTCTATTGGCTTATAATTCTATTCATTTTTTTATTTTTCTATTGTAAATTTTGAGTATTAAATTTTACTAATTAAATATAAAAATATTTTAAATTTATTATTTTACTAATGCTCTAACAATATATGTTTAAATAATTGCAAATTATTAATAAAAAAAAAATTTTATATAAAGACAAAAAATTAAGCTTTTGTTCTATTGTTCTATTTGCCAACACTGAATTTTAAAATTAGTTATGAGTTTTGTCAGTACATATAAACACAATTTTTTGACAACGAACTTTTTTCTATCAAATAGTCAGTTCGTTATAAAAAAGTCAACACAATAAAAGTTAATGGATTCATATAAAAATTAATTTTACTTCACATTAGATTGAACCCGAAGCTAATTACCGAAAAGCTTATCGTCGTTATGCAGACATTAACTTTTCAATGAATCCTAAGAAAAAATCGCGTTTTTTTTTTACATTATTTTTTTTTTACATTTAGTACGCCTAAATACTATATATTACATATAAAATTTATCATTCATCATTTATTTTGAATTTCATCATTCGTCATTTGTTCTCTACGAAATGTCATCATTAACTGTCACATCATAAAAACACTCTAAATAAAGTCTGCAACCCGTTGACTTGTACACTTGTGCTTTTTTTTGTTGTGCTTAATTATTTTCATTCTCAATTGGTACACCTACTATTTCAACGGCACCTATCCCATGGATTTATTACTAAATCAATGTCAGTGTTTATCAATAATTCACCGGCAAAATTTGTCTGGAACATCAATAGATAATTTTGTATCGATCGAATCATTTAAAATGTTTTCTGAAATTTTATTAAACTTCATTATCGATGACATACACTGTGTAAACTTAATAAGATGAGAAACATAACGCTAAATTAGTTTAAAGTATAGGTTCTGCTAAGAAATTGAGCAAAATTTTTAAACTAGCTAACATATAATATACAGGAGAGATACAATTTGAAATTTCAAAATCTTTTATGAAACAATCAAATTTCAAATTGTATTTCCTCTGTAAATTATATATTAACTAGCTTAAGAAATGTGCTTGATAGCTCAATAGAACCTGTATTTTAAACTAACGGAGCGTTTTTTTTTATTAATTTTAAGAATTTTTAATAATATTAATAATGTTTCGTTAAAATTTAAACGTAGCATTTTACTACATATAGATCATCGTAAATGAAAAAAAAACTATTTGATTTTTGCATGGGACTACTGTTGTTAGGCAAAACTATTTTTGGCAAATGGCAAAAGTCGAAACTAAACCCGTCAAAAGTCAAAATTGGAAAATTCTGGCGAAACGGCGAAACTATGGCAAAACGGCGAAACTCTGGCAAAACCCCTGGTAAAGCCAAACCCCTGGAGAAAGTCAAACACAGCGAAGATCAAATCCTCTAAGACTTTAGAAAGATTGAGCCATGTTGGTAAATTAAAATATTTTACATATGACTATTAGGCACAACATGTGACTTATAATATACAAAAGCAATAAACAAAGCGATAGCCTTTTGTTTGCATTCGAGTACTATTAAAAAAAAACTAGACTTCAGGCTTTTGAACTTATAATAAATAAATTCAGCCTTGAAAATTCAAAGCATGAAATCCTATTTTCTTTTAGTAGCGCTATCTATTTATTAATATTATTCATGTAAAATAAATTTATCTAAATATTTAAACAAATTTATTGTTATAGTGTTAAGGTTTTTCCTTTTAACATTTTGTTAAAATTTTAATTAAATATTATACATATTTAAGTAATTTGTTAACATTTTTATTATTGAAAATTATTTCCCGATGCTATATTCTAAATCTCAGAGCTAACTTTAAGGAAATAATTGTTGTATTATTGACTTATAATAGATCAAATATAGTAAAATTTAGATTATTAATCAAAAAAACATCGTATGCAGCATGATTATACAAATATACGTGACAAAATAAATTTGTGTTAGGTTAAAATTAAATATTAGGTTGGGTAAAAAGGCTATGGGCCAAAATCCCGACAAGCGAAATCCCAACAGGATAATACTGACAAAAAAATCCCGACAGCCAAAAAACTTAGTTAAAAATCCCGACAATTAAAATTCTGATGAAAATAAGCTAACTATAGTCTAATTCTTATCTAAAGTGACCTAACTCTAAAGTTAATTAAATTATAAGAGGCTACTTTGCTTTAAACATACCACATATTTCGGTTTTTGATTGTTGGGATTTGACTATCGGGATTTTTTTGTCGGGATTATGACCTGTCGGGATTGTGCTTGTCGGGATTTTGACCGCACTCGGTAAAAGTCTATGCTAGAAGTAGTAATTATATCTATTCTAAAATCCAATCTGGGCATCTGTAGGTAGGTTATCTAGGTAGTAATATTAATCAAAAGATTGATAATTAGATAAAAAGATTTTAAATTTTTTAATTACTTTTCTATTCACTAGTTTTTTTTTATTTTTACTGATTTTATTGTTTTTTCAGTTTTTAATTTTTTTTTGGCAAAAGTCGAAATTCGATTTGACTTTTGCCAATGGCAAAACCTCTAGGTTTTGCCTAACAACACTACATGGTGCTACGTATAGATTTGATCTACACAGTACGGTACGGCACGTACATACTATTATTCTCGCTCGGATCAATTTAACACAATTTAACAAATTTATTGATTAATGGAATTACACGCTGGTAGTTGTGCCGCGCTGCGGCTCTGACTTTACATGCACCATTATTTAAATTTATACTTTACAGGAATGCTAATCATGTAGCAAAAAAGAAGAGAATCGGCATGTGCACAACATACTATGACATTAATTTTTTTTCCTATAGTTTTCTTCCAAGGAAATAATTACATATCACAATACTAACCATCATATGGGCGTCACAGAGCAAGTTGCTGAGCAAGACCACCCGCAAATCAGCAAGCATGTCCCCGAGCATCTTATAACATTCCTATTTTCGCATAATATTCTTATTTTCTTACAACGTTCTCATTTTCTCACAACATTCTCATTTCCCATCTTTTTACAACATTCTTATTCCCTTTTTTTTTTCTCTTACACAAGCATTAGACGAGCATTGTGGAGCAAGTTGCTGTGCAAGATTACCTACAAGTCAGCAAGTACGTTAATTCTCAATCTCATATTTTCTTCTCTTTTTCTCATTGACTCATTATTATCATTTCAATCAAATGAGCGTCGTGGAGCAAATCGCTGAGCCAAATCACCCACAAGTCAGCAAGCAATTTCCCGAGCACCTCAAATCTCAATCTCATTTTTTCTTTTCTCTCTTCTCAATGACTCATTCTTATCACTTAACATTAGATGAGCAGAGTAAGTGGATGAGCAAGATTATCGCAAGTCAGCAAGCAAGTCCCCGAGCATTCCAATTCATTTTCATTCAATTTTTTTTTCTCTCTTTGATTTGTTTTTATCATCTGACATCAGATCAGCATCATGGAGCAAGTCGCTGAACGAGACTATCCACAAGCAAGCAAGTTCCTGAGTACCCTTCTCTCATTCTTCTTTCTTGGGGGAGTGGGCAGGAACACTACAAAAGATCCAGACCCAATTCGGGCAGCGAAAGAAAAAGGCACTATCGATTTACAATCTTTCTCCTTATCATTATACGTATCTTTTCCTTTCTTATTTTCTTTCTAACTTTAAATAGCAACAATAGTTCCATAAATGTATTCATGTGCTTAGCTTAGCATGTGAAAATAACCTTAGCATAACTATCGTCATGCATCAGGTTAATTTTGAATTCATTTGCGTAATCATAAATACCATATAAATGCTACTAGACTCAATGGTTAAAATAATTTATAGTGCAGAATTTCTTCCTCGCTCAAACATAATTACTGCTTCAATTTCACAATGCAAGATATTAGAATAACCTTAGCAATTTTGTTATTTGTAGGAATTATTGGAATTGCTAAAATTGCTTCACTTATTGTTGATTATATGCGCCGTAAGCCCATCGGAGTTGCTGTTTCTAATAAAGAAAAGATTGATGATATCCAAAGTATTATTATTGTGGGGAGAACAGGCAGTGGTAAATCAACTTTAGCAAATGTTCTATCAGATAATAATAAATTTGCTGAAGTAGCTGGGAGTACAAGTGGAACAAAAAGAGTACAAAATGAAATCTTTGAGTGGAAAGGAAATAAATATCGTGTAATTGATACAGTCGGAATAGGTGATACTGCTAAATTATCAAATGATGAAAAAATGTCACTTTTTCTGGAACTACTTGAAATAGTTAGAAATCACAATATTATACAGATATTTTTTGTTTACAAAGACCGTTTTGAAGAGTATCAGTTAAAAGCTTTAGAAAAAGTTAACACCCTTTTCAAAATATATGGGTCAAACTCCATATATAAACATATTGCTTTAGTTAGTACAAATTTTGACCAGTTTGAAAATAAAAATGCATGCGACCAAGACATTAAAAAGCTACTCGGGGAATGTAAAAACAAAAGTGCTGCTGAATTAATTAAGAATTGTAAACACATACACGTAGATAACCCATCAATTCGCTCACCTCATTATAGGGATGGTGCAATACGTGCCCGGCAATCTTCAAGACGGAAGTTACTTAATTATTTAGAGCCAATTCTTTCTATAGAAGGTATTAAGATTGAAAATACATTTAGTGTTACAAACGTTAGGGATCAAGACATATATGATTGTTTTTAACAGACTCGAAAAATTACTTATAGCATTATGTGTATACTGTTTTTATTTCAACTGTCTTTTTTTATTTCGTCATTTATTTTATTCCCTATTTTGTATTCACTATTATTGATTTCTATATTTAATATTCAGTTATTACAAAACACACCTATGGTGTTTTACACCTATTACATATATATTTTGATCATTTTTTTAAGTTTTTATAAGTTTTGTTTATAAAATTTTTAAACAAAAAATTTTACATTAGGGTTAGTATTTAGGATTAGGATTAAGGTTTGGAAATGTTTTTTTGACATAGAGCATTTTTACTTAGAACATATATACGAATAATTGCAGGTTTTTTTTAAGATAATGTATTCATGGGTGTAAAACACCATAGGTGCATTTTAGTAAAAGTTTTTAACATTTTATTTATGTCAAATTTTAATCTTGTGAAACTTGTTGGATAGAATACGTTGTTTGTAAAATTTGCATTTAAGTCACAAGACAATGACGGTAGCTATACAAATTGCATCAATAACTGTGTACTGTACCTTAGCGGATAATGTGTACGAAGAAATCGTTGCTTGTACAGAGACGAAATGTAAGAAATCGGTAACTCTAACATTGCGTAAATTATTATTGTGAGACTTAATCAGTGTGACAATATTAAAGACCATTACGCTAACTATTGGAACTTAATTTTAATAGTTGTTTAAAACCTAATTAATAATTTTAATAGTTGTTTAAAACCTAATTAATAAATAAAAATGATCTTACTTATAAACTAGTAATAAAATGGCAACGTTTTATAGGGCTGGTGACTTAGATATTAGTTTGTTACTGTAGTTTTAAACTTTCAGCAGGAAAATGTTATAGTTATTATAGCAACTTATAATATGTTATAATGAAAAGTTAATAATACTAATAAATAGACGGGATATTATTATTACTAATGTTGTAAGCGTGTACTTGTTGCGCGTCATTAATTGATTTATATCTGTATTATTCGTAAAAACTCACGTCCAACTGATTACTTTTTTTCATATGTACGTACTTACGTAGCTAAATTTATTCTAACGCTAATGTATATCATATTCATAGATATTATAGTATAATCTATTACAATGAGGCTAGTGAATGTCCCACACCAACCAATCGGCTAATACTCTATATTTTTAGAGTTCTTTAAAAATCCGCCGATTTGTTTTATTAACATTCAAAAATGTATAGCTTACCAATTCTTGAGTACTATGAGTTGTCTAGTATTATCTGTTAATAATTGGCCGTTCTTCTTGAATATTATTGATTAGCATTCCTAAATATTGTAGGTTGGAAGTTCTTTGATATTTCGCTTACATTTGAAACGATTTAGATGAAATTAAAAAACAATTCTTGAATACATTTTAAATAGTTAAAGAAATACCAATTATTTTACCTTATGCAGTCACACACTGTATAAAGTATCGCTCATATCCGGACAAATTTTTTTACTATTTTCAGCTTATAAACCAGCTTATCGGAACTTTAGGCAGATCTATATGGTTACAGATAGAAAGGTTCATGAGATTATTCTTTTTGATGAAATACTGAAAGTCTAAAATCATAGTGGAAGTTTCAGATTTCTGTTAATAATACTGTATCATGGTTGATATTTATAACGCTAAGTAAAAAGCTTAATAAAATATTACATACTTACCTCTTATTGATCTTTATTTTATTTGAGTATCTTTCTTACACTCATAAAATAAATTAGCCAATTACTTGAATGTTTATCAGATAAATTTTTATACCCGAATACAGTATACTAGTCGATCATCCGGATAACCCGGGTGACACCTTTTCTTCTACACATATACTCTAAATTTTTTCTCTTTTTAATCTTTTGGTTTTATTCTGTTTTTTAGGAGG
This sequence comes from Racocetra persica, assembly GCA_910592285.1. Lineage (NCBI taxonomy): Eukaryota > Fungi > Glomeromycota > Glomeromycetes > Diversisporales > Gigasporaceae > Racocetra > Racocetra persica. The sequence goes on from CAJVQC010000792.1 coordinate 7,200, forward strand.
GATTTACTAAATAATTGTTTTCAAAAAATGTAATCTTCAGTAATCCAAAGTATTGTAAAGGCAGTGTATAAAATCCCAGCAATAAGTAAACCTTGTGCATAATGCATATACAATTAATGTGAATAATTTTAAAATATGTGCACTATAATTTTATAATTTAATCAAATTTATATAGATAGATTTGAACATATGTACAATAAACTATGTGCTTTATGTGCAGATATTTTGCATTATCCGGCAAGCACATATGATCATGGTGCAGTTTTTGCACGTTATTTTTTAGATGGTTATGACGTAACAACTAATAACTAAATTTTGCCCAATAAATTTTACCATTTTTACAATATTACTATTAGTAACATTTCAACTGCTTAATTTATTTTGCACACAAATACTAATTAAAATTTTATTTTAATTAAAAATTATAGAATGTATTCCCCATCATGAAAGGTTTCAAATAAAATTAGCTACTGCAGTTACTAGATATTTACTTAAATGAAATTTATAATTATTGATAATCTTTTTGATATTTGGCAGGCTAATTACTTCTTCTTGTACATCATAATCTTTAAGCTCCTGCTGGTTGGTACATTTTAATATTGATTCTGCCATTATATCTTTTAATAAAATTATTAATTTCAAGGATTGTATGTTCATATTCTTTGTAATGCTAATAAAATCAAATCTACTATAACAATCTATCTAAGTATTGTATTGCATCATAGAATAGTCAAGGATTTGCTTGATCTCATTTATGATTAGTCTATCTGTTCTCATTTTTTATCAAAGTTTTTCGCTAAAAGATTTTTTAGTTTTTCTTTTAATAATGATTTAAATCAAATCACACCTTCAGATTAAGTATATGACTTGTTTCTCTATAACAGAGTGCTAATTATAGTAATGCCAAATTGCTACCAAGCAACTTCTTATTGAGCTAGTATAGTGATTTAAACTGAAAAAATTTTCCTTAATTAGTTAACCAAACTGAATTATTTTCATTCAACCGGTTGCCAACCAGTTAAGATTAATACTCTATCTTCAGAAATTCTTATAGTTTTATCTAATTTTTGTTCATTCATTTATTTTTTTAGAACTTTTTAGAACATTTACTCTCTTCTTATTACATTATTTTGTCATTTTAAGATCTTGCTAGCAAGTTGTACCAGGTTAACCAATTAAGAATTTCCTTAACCGGTTACTTGAAATTTATTTGGTTCAGGTCAGTTAACTGATTATAGTTTAACTGATTCAAGTCACTAAGCTAGTGTAGTATTCACTACTATCACATCACTTTATTGCACAAATAAACTTAGACAATTGGTCTTCTAGAATATAGACAAATTAGAATTAAAAATTATCTTGGCTTTATTTATCTTTGTAATAACAGATTTGGATTTAGATATTATAAAAAACCTTTTAAATATTTTTTTCCTTTGTAATCTTGTAGTGAACTCTTATTAGACTTGTAGTAGACTTTTATTAGACTTCTGATATATGTTACACTTTTGAAACTTTTAAGCAGTATCAAATTCTTATGGACAATCTTTAAACTATAAATCTTCAAATTTCAAAGATCAGAATCTTTTGATAACCTTAAACTTCTAGCACAAAAGAAATATATTTTGGACAAAAAAAAAATACAAGAAACCAGAAAATATTTTAAGAAGAATTATATTATTTTGTGCGGATGCGTTTTGCGCACCCTATAAGATCTGGTGTAATGTGAAATCAAAACAAACTAATGACGCATTAATTTAGGGTAAGGGTTAGCACTAATTTATAGTTAGATTAGATTTTAGATAAATGCTAGTTATACCCAAAATTTTGCAAGGAATTTTTTTTGTTAGAATGCAAAAGGTGGTTTCATAAGCAAAATTATGAGTTACAAGTGATTTTTTCAAAACATCATTATTTTTTTCTATTTCACATTATATCTGATCTTATGATCTGATTGGTCGATCAGGTGAGTGCGTTACAACACACATGCGCTAAATTATATAACTCTTTTAAGAATATGGATGTATTAAAAAAATATTTTTTTTACTTTAAAGAATATATAATAACTTTTTTTTTACTGATTTATCTTTTTTTTCAGATCAAAGTATTTATAGAACAGGAGTTGATCAGGGCCATAATTATAAATTGCCAGATAATACTATTATTGTGCAAATTGCTATTATACAACAATTTTTGCCCAATAATATATACATATCTCAACTGATCTGTGATATTTAACAATATCTAAAATAAAATGTGAAATAACTATTACTATAGCATACTGACCAAAGTAACCCTTTTTGTATACTCTCACTCAAAATACTCAGGTACTTTGTATAGTATTTTTTTTTAACTGAGGATAATACCCAGGTATCTTGCATGGTATTTTTTATGTTAACACATTAATTTCTGTATTATATAGATAAGACTATACAAAGTACCCCTATACAAGATATCTGTCACTGATTAAGATACCAATGGGTACTTTATAAGTTTTTTTGTTAGATTGTATTGAACCCCAGGTACTTTGGTCAGTATACTACATTACTTATTAACTCACCTACTATTAAAATTATGAACCAAGCATTATTAAATTATGAACGATTCATTGTTGAGATTTCTAACTTATTCGCCGCTGAAGTTATTAAAAAAAATACCACTATTAAATTATCAACCAATCTACTGAAATTATAACTTATCTTCTGCTAAAATCACTAATCTATCTATTTCTAAAACCTATCCAGTATTAGAATAATGAACTTGCCTATTATTGAATTAGGATAACTGTGTGATGTAGTCATGCTAAAACCAGAAATATAATACGTTGTGAAAGAGAAAATCGAGTTGGTCGATTGTCACAGTTCTTAGTAACACAAGTCTCAGAAATCTTTAGAATCACAAAAATCTTTGTGATCTCCATAATTCTAGAGATCCTTGATATCTTAGTTATCAGTGATATAACAGTTATTTCTCAGATAGTATTTGGCTCTACTAATTTATCTCGATAAGAAAATCTGTAATAACAATTAGAATTCGTGAAAATCCTATAACTCTGTATAAAAAGATTCGTGATATAATTTGACACTATTGCTAAGAACCCAATTCACCCTAGTTACTTTGACCAAGTCTTTCTATATCTCAATTGTTGCTTTACCAATATTAGGGTTTGGTTGTATTAGTTATAGTATTCTGGTTAAAGTAGTTTAGTTTGGTTTAGTATTGTGTAGTTGTATTTTCTAGACCTAGTGCATAATTCACCCTTTTACAATGTATAATTAGATTTAATACTGCAATTCGTATACTGCATTTTAAAAATATATTAAATAATAAACTCTAGTATTATATAAGCTATTTAAGTTAGTAAATATCAAATTTTTTTTTTTTATTGTAATAAGAAAACTAAACCTTAATCTCATCCATTGTTGCTTTCCATTTTAAACTATTTTGGTTTGAAGAATTGACATTTTTCTATTAACAATAATAAATAAGCATGTACTTGTTTTCACTTGGTAATAAAAAAAGCTGAGTAATCCAGAAATTCAATTATATTAACTTTATATTACTATATAGTTTGCTACTTTACAATAATAATCCTAGCCAAGAAAAACTTGCAGCTAACAAAAATATATAGCCATTACACAAAACCAGTTTATAAAAAGCTATTAGTAGTTATATATGAGAAAATTGATTTTCAAAAATCAGTATTATGAAAAAAATTATGATCTGTACAAATCAGCTTTAAGATTTTCTTTTTGGTTTATTTGCTAATAAACTATACACTTACATTCCTGGTATTGTAATAAGTTAAAATTTTTTATTTTTATTTTATAAATTATTGTAAATAAATTTTCTATTTTTTTTGGTGAAATATCCGCATGTATATAGTTTATTAGTAATTCCCATCTGTTTTGGTAATAATGTACAATTTAGACAAATTTATTAATTTTCTTTTGAATAATTTATCACTTATGCTAAAATAGTAATGATGGGTGGCTTAGTAACATGACTACATGAAAATCAGGTGAATCATATAAACACTGAAAAAATCATGTATATGTGATTGCACAAAGACTGCGCCTTAGAATTTTTCGGTGTGTGCATTATTTTTGAGGTGTATACACCTAATTTCTACATCTACATTATAATTTTGGTGTAAATACTAAAATTGCGGTGTATGCATTTCTAGAAATTAAAATGTATTTAAAGACCTGTAATTTATAGCAGTAGAGAATTAGAATTTTTTAGTTCTACTTTATGAATAAATAAAAAACTACCATTCCATCTTTAAAACATTGTTTTATTTTCACTTGAATAAACTATTCACTTATCTGAATATTCTCTTGTATATTGTTTTATTTTGAATCTGATTTGAAACTTTAATAAACCTAATCAAGACTCAATTCAACGGATCGAATTGACTTATAACTTCGACTTGGATTATTAAGACTCAGATT
>CAJVQC010000793.1:0-11648 GCA_910592285.1 Racocetra persica
GAATTTTCGTCACTGGTGGGGTTCGAACTCTTGACTTGCCGCTTGGGGGGTAACAACTTGACCACTTCACTAAGTCGCCACACCCTTAAAAAACAAAGTTTATTGCAATTCAAAGAAGCTTTAAAGACAATAAAATATTATTATCGAATTCAGGTAAACAATAAAAGTCTGACTTGATAATACTAATATATTTTAAATTATATGAATAGAGAGTATTTCTACACTATAATACTATGAAGTATGAATTAGAATGTTTAATAGCTTTATTTAAGGTAAAATTTGGTGTCTTTTATACACTTCTGCTACGTATAAATCTCTAATAACATATATAATTATTTTGTATATCAAGTTAAAATATGCTAGTTCAAAATTCAAATAGAGTTTCATCAGGGTTATTAACAGCATTATAATTATTTTAATCTGACATAATATTAATTTGATGCATGATATTTGAGATTTTGGTCTTGAAAATGATTGTATAGAATATAGTAATTACTATGTTTTATAAAGTTGTTTTCAAAACAAAAACCTATATGCATTATATTGGCATATCCATCTTTATTTTAATGCTATATATTTTCTTATGCTATCAATTTTATTATCTTTATATTATGAAACTTCATGCATTATTGTCTGATTATACAAATTATTTGTGCTATAAATAATATGAATATTGATAATTAAGGACTAAATGCTATATAGATATATGCAAAAGTAGGAGCCCATGAATTTGTGATTATAGGTTTCTTATACAAATCTAGTTATGATCGATTGGTTTATTTTATTGTTTCAGAATCAGCTTACAATATTTTTTGATTACTAAATTGATAATAAGTATCATTACGTTAAAAATAACAGACTTACTACGTATCATACTAGAAAGATAAGGTAAATGGTTTATTTTTTGGTTGAGGGATAAGTTTAAAGCAGGGCAAATTTATTGTTTGATTATTTTATATGAATATGTGTGTGGTCTTTTTTATTAATATCAAATAAATCTTGCAAATATGTTATTAGAGCTAGTAAATTTTAGTAGCATCTAAAATAGCGCTATTTTTTTAGCAAAATAACTATATAGCAACACTGTTTGTGCTAAGATGCTAAATTTGCTATTTTGTACTAAACATACGACTATTGCTTTTGTTCTTAAACTGATTTGTATAAGCAAATAATTATATGCATATTCTTAACTGATGACTAGAGAACTTACTGGAATGATATATTAAGAACTTATTAAAGAATATATGACTATATTAAAATTTAGATTTGATAAATATAAATTTTTTAATAAGCTATTTTGCTAATTTTGCAAAATTTACTAGTTAATTTTGCTAGCTAGTTTTGCTTCTAACAACCACTAGCTCTGATACGTATGTACGTAAGTTACCAGTTTTACTTAAAAGTTTGACCATCACAGGGACACAGAGATTGTGATTCAGATACTAAATCGAACAATTTATCTTATATCAATATCATATATATTATCTTACGTTCTCAATAGGAATGCTATTAGAACTGTATATTTGATTATTATAAGAACTTATTAATAATAGTACCAAAAGGGCCAAATGAGTTGCTAACACAGTATAGTAAGTAATAGATGTTAAAGTGCAAAATAAATTAATTTTTAGAATATATTAAAGTGCAAATATATTTTAATAATATATTAAAATATGAGTAAATTAAGTAGTGTTTTTAGTATTTTGTTAAAAAGTAAAAATGTTAATAAAATCTAAAGTAAATACATTCTACCCGGCATGATTTGGAATTCTGTTACAACCTACGTGTATTTGGAATTAACCTAAGTTTATTCTAAATTCACAATAATTCTGTTCCCACGTACAACATATATACATTTTATTGGTATCGAACCAATGTATAATATTAATATCGATATCAGTGACTCTGGGTAACAGGTTTCTTTCACAACCAGACTGGAGATTTCCGTCTACGTAAGACAATTTCCGTCAGTTATAATAATGACTTCCGATTATGGTTTTTAAGTTCCGGTTAAGAAAAACACTTTCGGCAAAAATCACATCAACATTACATTACCAGGAAATTTGTGCACTGCAACCAGACACTCACATGCCCGAGTTTTTTTTTTGTTGGTCGCGCTGGGAAGATTACGGCCATATTGCTGTGATATTTTTGTTGAGGTAGTTATCACTTAAAATTCTAAATGTCTACATCTCTAGGGATAATGCCTCCTTCATTATCCTAGCAATTTTGATTAAAATGAATAATTATACGGGTTCAGCACTATCTATATCGAATCATAACAAAATACTATTAAATATACCGAGCTTGGGAATAAAAATGATGAACTTGCTTTCGCCTGTATTTTTTATATTTTGTTTGGGCAACTACAATTCTTAAGATTTAATACTGCAATAAGCCGAAATAAGGAATTTGTAACTGGTTTACATTTGTAGACGAATTAAGGTTCATATATTTGCTAACCTTCTTTTCAATTTCGCTAAATGTACATTTGCAACAAAGAATAATGGAAAGAAAAATTCCGTTTTCTTTATAAATTTAGCTTAAATGTAATCTTGAGTAATTTATGAAATTTAAATACTATCTTAATTTTAATTCTAAAGTGTAAGACCCAGTAATTAGAGCTCCAGCTCACAAAACGTTGCCGTTTTTCTAGTTTATATAAGAACTTGCAAAATTATTTTATTTAAATCTAAAAACATATTTAAATTAAAAATAATATATAGATGAAGCAAAGCAACTTTTTTAAAAAACTTAAATATAACATATTTACTAATAGTATTAAATTTAAGCTTTTTGTGATAAAATATTATTTAATTAGAAACCTTTTTTTATTATTTTAATACGTAGTTTTCCACAATTGTTAACATATTGGTTTTATTTTGATATTAAAAAAAATACATTCAAAAACAAATACACATTTTGGTAATTTAACATTTAATTTAACTTTATTCAATTTACTGATTTAAAATCTGTAACAATAATTAAAATAACCCTAACCAATCAGATTTTTTAGCTTCAACATCAGCCAAACTTCAGCATCAGCCGTCACATATAATATTCCGAATAATCCCGATCAACATTAATGAATGTAAAGCATGTGAGACCTTGAAAAGTTTCAGCCACGACTAGTTTAATTTTAGTTTATATCGACTAAATTTTTAATACTTTAGATCACGACCCCTACTCAATAATACAGCTATTCAAAGTTATGATGTTCAATTAATTTTTTGAATTTAGTAAAAACATATGTAACGTAGTACGTACCAGATACATATCAGGCACGTATGTTACGTACGTACATACATACGTACGAACGATAAGATTTATTTTGTTACGTAAGTACGAACGATAAGATTATTGTTAGTTCTTTGTGATTATATTTTTTTTTGAGATTAGATTTAAATCAAGTTAGTTCGTCTCTTTTAAAATGCATGAGAACATGAATATTTTGTTTACATTATGTAAAATTGTGCACACAAGTATATACAGTAAGTATATACGTGTATAACGGTACATTGTTTTACATTGACATTGTTTTTTTTTTTTTTTTTGAAAATTAGTTTTAATCTTTGCTTCTCATGTACAACGATAAGATTTAATTTCAATGCTCTTTTGATTTATTTCAATTTTTTTTTTCTTTTTTGATTGATGAAATAATATAATTTTATTAACTGTTAATAAATTAAAATGAATGAATGAATGATGTAAGGGTTGGATAATGATAAAAAAAAATTCGATCATCGTTTTTTTTGGTAGATCATCAAATATATGTCATTATTACTGTATTACTAATAGAGTGAAAAAAGAAAACTTGTTCATCTCTTACGCTATCAATTTTATCAATTTTATCAATTTTTATCAATTTTTATCAATATATTGCATAATGAATTCGAAAAAAAAAAATGCAGATCTAACAACCCCTAGAGCCCCTAGATTTTTTTTTAATAATTAGAAATTTTTTTTTTAACTATTCGAAAAAAAAAAGCAAAATGATATCATTTATGATTAAAAACCGGGTAAATCTTGAATGTTTATTGATATAATTAGCGTTTTTCTTAACTTTTTTAGGGAACAACAAGAATATAATTTACGTAAGATCATCGAAAATTAAGCAACTAGACAATCTTGTTTGAAACTAGATTTATATTAATTAATATTAGTTAATATATATTAGCGTTAGTAATCTCACTTTAAATTGATTTAATTGATAACAAAAAAAAGGGAATATCGAATATTTGTTTTTGAAAAACATGAAAAAAAAAATGTGAAAATGAACAAGTGTTAACTTATTCTGTGTAAGTATTTTTTTTTCAATGATTCTTACGTTTATAGTATGTTTTCCTATTTAGAATACCATGTAACAAAAAAAATTTTTTTTAATAATAATGCATTTATTACGCACAATAGACGTGTAGTTACGTGAACTCTTAAAACCATTAACGAACATTCAAGATCAGTAAAGATCATTCAAGAGCGAGTTAAGTACCCATAGAAGTATCCATAGAAGGTCATAGAAGGTAACAGAGATCCATTACACAAATTATGCAGTTAGGAAGATCCTAGAATGGAGATACGCAAAAAAAAAAGTTTGTAAGAGGTCTCGTGAGGTATTTATAAGGATAGATGCATTAAGAAATAACGGAGATTAGTAAATATTTCCTCGAAAAGATGAAAAAAAGAAACAAATTCAAGCATATTAAGCATATTTAAGGAATGAATTACATACGTGTAGCATATAAAATAAAACCTGGGGACATAGGCTGTATCGTACGTATCTATGTATGTATATTTGTACGTACGTACACAGAAACCATATATAACACAGATATGGAATAAGCCGAATGATCAAATAAAATAGCGCTACATGAACATGAGTAATAAAGTCTACCAATAAAAAATAATTATTTGTAACGTGAATCCATAAAAGGAAAGCACGCGACCAACTTGCAGAGGTTGTAGTATAACAATGAGATTAATGCATTTTTAATGAACATTTTGTTGTGGCTGTTCACTTCTAAAAAGGTCGATTATACTATAAAAAGAATGAATTTGGTAATAAAATCAAAGGGACAAAACCGGACTTTTCGGAATTTCGGTTAATCAATTAAAAATACGTTATCAATTAAAAATACGATACCGATACCGTAGTAAAACTTAACGCCATATAAATATTGATATTATTTATGAAAATAAAAAAAGAATTTTTTTTGATTACGTGTTCTTTATGTAACATTCTGAAATTTGAAATGTTGACAGGTTGTTGCTTGATATGGATAAAACGTCATAGAAAATGTTTAGCTTCTTATTAAATTAACTGTTGATCCATTACCCTGCAAATATATTATATATTAGATAATAGTTTATATAAAAGCGTTTTTTAACACAATCAGAAAAATCAGAAAAATCCAAGAGGTTTTTTTTTTTGTTCTTCGTTACCAATAGTTATTATATATCATTGTTATAATCGTTGTCAAATAGTTATTATTCACAATAGTTGTTATTATAATAATTTTCTAATTATTATAATAATAATGACACCCAAAGATTTCTTAACACTTGTAATACCTGCTTTTGTCTTATTCTTTTTCTTATTTTTCACTTTTGAGTCACTCAACGAACCTTCTCTAAGCACGTCAAAAAAAAGGGCACTACATGGAACTTTTCTTCATATTACGGATTTTCATCCAGATCCTTATTATATAGCAAATTCCACAATTAAATCAAAATGTCATGGAGGCCATCCAAAGAACAAGAAACCAAGATTCGCGGGAACTTGGGGTACTTCAATCTCATCATGCGACTCTCCTATGAGTTTGGTGAATGCAACATTCAACTGGTTAGAAAGAAATTGGAAAGATAAATTAGACTTTATCATATGGACGGGTGATAACTCTAGGTTAGTTTAAATTTAATATTATTAATCTTATTAATATTACTAATATTATTAATCTTATTAATATTACTAATATTATTAATAATTAATATTTACCTTTTAATTTTATAATATTAATTTTAATATATGTAATAGGCATGATAACGATAATAACAACCCACGAACGTCGCATGAAATTTTTGAATTAAATCGAATGATTGCATCTAAATTTCTCGAAACCTTTTCTACTAGAGGAATACGAGGAAAAAATAAACCACAAGTTATACCTATAGTTCCTTCAATAGGAAACCATGATATTTTTCCTAATAATATCCTTTCACCCGGACCAAATGATATACTTGCAACTATTTATAAAATTTGGGAACCTTTTATACCTGGAAATCAACGAGCAACATTTCTTAAAGGAGGATATTATTATACCGAAGTAATTCCTAAAAAACTTATGGTTATATCATTAAATACTTTATATTTTTATAATTCCAACACTGCTGTTAGTGGATGTAAAGCACCAAAACAACCAGGAACAATTGAAATGGAATGGTTAACAAATGTATTAAAACAGGCTCGAAAACGAGGAATGAAAGTTTATCTTACTGGTCATATAGCTCCAAGAAAAAAACAATATACGAAATCTTGTTATAGAGCATACAAAAAAATTTCAATAAAATTTCATGATCTTATATTAGGACATTATTATGGTCATTCAAATATGGATCATTTCTTTTTTATTGGAGCAAATAAAGATTTGGGCAAATTTAAACGTAATGATTCTCTCCATGCAAAAGATTATACAGATGACTATGATTATGCAGATGATTATACTGATGATGATGATTATACTGATGATGATGATTATTATGATGATGATGATGATGATGAATTTGAAGATTATACAGATTATATTGAAGATTATACAGAAGATTACGATAATTATGATAAAGAACAATTTAAAACATTAGTCAACAAATCACCATCCAAAATTAACAAATACCTGGCCAAACTTTATAATCATTATCGATCAGTTCCTCCACTTACTGAAGGTGTCGGTAAAGAATATGCGGTTGTTCATATCAATCCATCTATAATTCCTGTATTTTATCCAGCATTAAGAGTCTTTAAATATAATACGACTGAAGTTACCAAATCGGATTATAATTATGACGACGACGATTATGATGATGATCCTGAAAGTTTAAAAAAGAATAAACGACCAAAGAGTCACGATCCTAATGCACCTTCCCATATAAATACATTCCTTACTCCATTAGGATATACACAATATTTTATTAATCTTACAGTTAGCAACTTATTCCCAGATGAAGAACCAGAATATGTGGTTGAATATACAACTTGGGGTGATTATCATATGAAAGACCTAACTGTACCAAGCTGGATTAACTTGGCACGAAAGGTTACAAATAAAAAGTTGAGTCAAAATGTGAGAAATGTGTTGTGGAAAAAAATTGAGGATAACTTGGTAGTTGGTACAAAGCCGTTGATAGAAACCCAAAGTATCGAAAGTTTATCCAAAGAACCTGAAGATTTTTATGATTTCTAAGATTTCCAAATAGGAATTCCGAATAGCAATCATTGTAAATCATTGTATTTTGAAACATTTTGATGGTGTATTATATTTTGTTGAAGACATTTTGTTGAAGATATTTTGGAGGGAATTTTGTGAAAATTAAAATTAATATGTTTATATATATATATTTCTTTCTTTCTATTTTTCTGGTTTTTTTTTTTCTTTGTTTTTGACATTTCATTTTATCAAACAAAAATCACAATTTTTATCATCAACCATACTATGCATTTTTTTTTTTTTTCAAACGTATATACACGTACTGTATGTATGTACGGTAATATTTTTTTTTAAAAAAATAAAGTTATAGACATCAAAATTCATATATTTTATGACATATAAACTTTATTATGCGTGTGATTTGTATCCACGTGTATAGACTTTTTTTATAAATCAACAAGAAATTTCAAGATTTGTATCAAGTTAATTTTTGCAATATGTTAATTATGCAATATTCAAGATTTGTATCAAGTTAATTTTGCAATATGTTAATTATGCATGCAATAGGACGTGATATTACGTACGTACGTCGTACATAATTAATTTCCGCACTGATTTTAACCTCTGATACAATGCTTAAACGTACAAGTCTTATCAAAAGTCTTATCGAAAAGTCCTATCGAAAGTCCTATCGAAAGTCCTATCGAAAGTCTTATCAAAAGTCTTATCAAAAGCTTGGTTTGTCTTTTGAAACAGATATCACAAAGGGTTTAAAATTAATTTTTATATTTTTTATAGATGTATATTTACGTACGTATTTAATTTTATACTGATGAACGAAACGTTATCAGTTATGATGAACGAACACACGTTATCAGTTATGATGAACGAAACACACGTTACCAGTTATGATGAACGAACACACGTTACCAGTTATGAAGAACGAACACACGTTATCAGTTATGATGAACGAACCCACGTTATTTAAACGCACGTTATTTTTAACATACGTTATTTAAACATTCGTTATTTAAACACACGTTATTTACTGTAAAATAAGCAATTAATTCTTCGTGTTAAATCTCGGGTACGTACGTACGTACGTACGTAAATAATGGTCAGACGAAAATATTTAACAAGGTTGATCTGTATAAACAATTTGGTAAATTACACAACATCATATCGCGCATAAACTTCTTTGTTTGCCAATTCCTTTCTTTACCATATTTTAGTCAATTGTTTGAAACACTATCTGTTATACGTAGATACATAACAGATAAGGATTTCCCAATGTGTTTAGTTTTTACGTACCTATATAATAACGATCACGATCATAAAAATTTTTTTTTTGTTATACGAATTTGGAATTAAATTTCTTCACTTGGGCAAATACACAAAGAACTTGCAACAATGATACTTATACGTCAATTTCGAACAGATGATCCAACAAAAAAAAAAAAAAAATCTTTAACGATGATAATGAGTGACTGACACTTCTTATGCAAAATTTTGGTTAAAAATACTATGTATTTAAAAAAGAAACACTGTTTTAAAAACAGTTTGAAAACTCAATAAAAACACAGTTTTAAAAACAGTTTTAAAAAAGAAACTTTTTTCTAAAAATACATTTTATTAATGAAAACAAATACAAAGAAAATGTATTAAATGGTTTTATTTCAAACTCAACTTCAACTACCGCACTTTGCTGCATACGAAAATTATTTTATTCTAATACTATTTTTGGAACAAATCAAAGAATCAAATATTGTATACATACGTATATCGTATCGAACAATAACACAAACAATAGTACGTTTATGATCTTCTATAACATCTATTTACTTCTATACTTGAAAGTTTTGAATATTAAACAAAATTTATGCATTTACGGCTAACTACTTACGTAAGACCTTTTTTTTTTTAACCTTTTTTGATCTTAATACAAATCAGCATTTACATATAAAGTTTGAATAAATAAAATTATCGTTAGTTGAATATAGTATTTAATAAAAATTATTTGAATAAAGTATTTAATAAAAATTATTTGAATAAAAAAGTATTTGGTAATTGTATGCGATTAATACAATACAATGAACAACGGTTTTTGTTACTTTTCAATAATAACCTTTAGTTTGATCACTTTAGTTTGATCGATGTTTGAATCTGATATTCTTTAGTACGTTACTGTACGTACATACGTACGTCTGTACCAAACTGTATTTCTGAAACTGGTAGTACGTACCTTAAAATACGTAATTTAGTCGGATAAGTAAATAATGAATAAAAAATTGTACTGATACAGTATATTTGCATATTGATATTCATAACATATTCACATATTAATATATAATGTATATATATTACGTATTGTATTTATTTCATGTGATGAATTTTTATTATTTATGTAATACAACTAGTGATTCGAGCAATCATGTATCGGTATGGTATGACCCTAAAACAAAGAAGCCAGAGTCTTTTGGAGTTAAATAAATGTTCTTCATGATCTATAAATAATTTAACAAATAACTATTGATAGGCTCGTAGTTGATGAATAATATAAATTAGTGAAACAAATCGATGTGTAAGAAATGTTCTTCCTTCTAAGGAATTAATCGATAAAAAAAAAAACTGTGTTGTCTCATAGTTTTTAACGAAAGAACTGAAAAAAATAACAATTATGTAAAAAAAAAAAAACATATATATACAGTATATATGTGTCTTGAACAGAAATTTAAAAAAAAAATATTGAATTTCACGACTAAATTTTCTCAATTTCATGATTAATTTGTTTTAAACTTATCATTCATTATAAACGTTAACCAAAACCACTTTGTGATTTAATACTATACTATATTTAACGATGGGTAATCGCAACTCTTCTCAAAAAAAATCAAAAGATATTGGTATTAGTTCACAATCGTTAAATCCAAAGAAAAAATTGAATTTCTTTCATGATAACGATCAAAACAGTACCAGAAAAACTTTTAAACGACCAAAAAAAATTCATAAAACACTCATTAGCCTTCCTTCAAACTTTCAGGTAAATAATCTATGTCATAAATATTCCGTATAAATATAGTAAATGCGTATTTTTTTTATAACGATCGTAATCTTTTATATTTCTTGATAATAATAGCATACTGGACATATCGGAATTGCTGAATTGCGTAGTGGAAAAGTTGATGTAAGTTTTTTCTCTGTAAATTACTCTGTAAATTACTCTGAAATTAATTAATTAATTAATTAATTAATTATATTAATTTCGATTTTTTTTTTCCTAACTAAATTTAATTAATTACTTTTATTGTTTATAGCCTGAAAAAGTTAAAACTCAAATGGCAGAAGTTGCTGCTGCTTTACGTTTAGAATCTATTGATACTCCAACTCAACAAATACCAAAATCGAACCCGATTCAAAATTCATCTTTTACTTCAAATTCTCCAAATTCACCATCACAATTTCATGTAAAGGTACGTACGTAAAAATTTTAAAAAATCATGTGTTACTTTATTATAATATTATATAATAATATATATACACATATATTTTTTTTTTTAAACAAAAAGAGGAAACAAACGTCATCAACAATACCATTGTCACATGAACAAGTTACCATTACACCAATTTCATCACAAAATAAACCGGTAGTGAATCCAATGGATGAAGTAATGGCTGCTTTGAAATTGCCTGCTGATGGAAATTTCAATGATTTTATTATAAATAATTCCAATGATTTGAAGGTCGCATGATCTATTGTATATATCTTGTGTGCGCACATACGTTTGAAAGTACGTACGTACGTACGTCTGAATCTGAACATTTATCATTAATATTAATGCATTATAGGTTAATGCATTATAGGTTAATGTATTATAGTTATTGTTATTGTTCTTATATTATCAATATAATTATATTATCAATATAATTATATTATCAATATAATTCAATTACACTTACATTTACCTTAAATTTGCCTTAACCTATAAATATTCTTTCAAGTATTTCAATATATATATATAAATATTCTTTCAAGTATTTCAATATATATATATATATATATATACTGTATATATACAATTTCAATTTCATTCCGAATAACGATAGGCAAAACCGGGTAATACAGTAATAGCAATGACTTCGCCTCATGTACTTCAGTACTTGTTAAATTAATGAATATAATTGACTCGGTTTTTTAACTTTGATGAAAATAATATAATTTTAAAGAATACA
>CAJVQC010000794.1:0-11643 GCA_910592285.1 Racocetra persica
GTCTTTTCAAGATGATTATGCAAGGCATTCTAATGTTTCACATACAATTACTTAATTGGCTAAAGACTTGTTTAATTAATAACTCCTGAAAAATCACGCAAGCATCCTAACATTTCACAGTCATCATACAAGTAAATAAATCAAGTCATGAGATGATTGATTATGCAAGTCGTTCAAACGTTTCACACTTATACAAGTAAATAAATCATTTCTTTCACACTATTGATAATCAAAATGATTGTAATTGGTAAATAATCATGTCTTTTCAAGATGATTATGCAAGGTGTTCTAATGTTTTACATACAATTACTTAATTGGCTAAAGACTTGTTTATGATAACTCCTGAAAGATCACGTGTGTTCTAATATTTCTGAGATGATTATGCATGACTCATTAAACATTAATTTATCACGCCTGCCGGATATCCATTTTACTAGATCATAGAATCTTTTTCATCTGAACTACTTGAACCTTTTTACATAAAGTTTATGATATAGAGAGAAGTAAAATTTTTTTGAGATTTTTGTTATTACACTATAAAACTGTATTAATTGCTTCTTTAGACTTTATGACTATATGCAGACAACTCATACATACAATGTTTTTTATGTTTGGCAATCAAATCTTTTTAAATGCGGAAGGAAAGTAATTTTAATTTGATTTATTGTTTTTAAATGATAATATTATGTGGTTACTAATGTTTTTGTCTTCTTTTCTTTTTTGAGAAAAGTCAAATGTGTAATGGAAGTAAATTGAATTCATAAAATATTTTCATGTCTTTGACTTTATAAACTTTTAATTTCATTATGATGAGGAAAGCTAGACTTTAGACTATGTAAATTTAGAGAAGTAAAACTTCTACCATTGTAATTTTTTTTATCAAACAGCAATTATTACTTCTTTAGTCTTCTGGCTAGAGCTCAGAGAGCCGGCTTATAGAATGGAGCTTAGAGAGCCATTCGTTTTTATTTATCATTTTTATTTTTTTAAAATTTATATATTAGCATATTTATTGTTTACACTCTTATATAATGAACTTCATATTTTGAGAGTTTCTTTATTCTCTTATATAATTAATATTCTGATAAGAGCTTTATGTTTGTTTTATTTTTCTGCACTTTTTTTGAACTTCTTTTTGAATTATCACATGATGCTTCAAATGTATTGATTCATATATTTCATATAATAAAATTATGCAATTAAAGAAAAAAAAGAGTATATTTATTGAGTTTGAAATTAAAAACGATATCATGGGTATAAAATCGAGGTGTATAAGTATTCAAAATAGTTAACTGATTATCGTATTTGCGCGAAACAACCTGAGTGCTATTCGAAATGCAATTTAAAGAGTTTAAACAATCATTTAGATTATTAAATATAGACAATGGTTATAAGGTTGTATCAAGCTCATTAGAGCATATGGATCTCTTCGAATGGTCCATAATGTTGCGCAATCATAAAAAATAAAATATGCGGTAGATAACTAATAAAAGCTTTTTTCTTTTATTTAATTGTTATAAAGTATATATTAAATAATTCCAAGAGCTCAGAAAGTAGTTCATTCTTTTAAATTTATGTTAATGTATTCATTATATATGATATGAAGTGACTACTATATTATAATCACGGCCTCACGAGACTAAAAAGTTATGAAGATCATTGATCCAACTAAGAACTTTAGTTATTTTTTCTTCAAAAATTTGTATATCTAAATCCAGAATATTAGATCTACTTAATATTGTAATTGGAAGTCCAGATAAGTTAATAATAATTATGAGGAAAGTTTATATCCGTTATTATAAGTGTTAGACATATTACGAATTGTACTTGACAAAGATTTACTTTTTTATTATAAAGTATATATAATACATAAAGTAACAAAAGAAATAAAATAGCAAAATAAGCTTTATGTTTTTCAATCTTTTTTCAATTACACAAATTTGAAGTTTTCGGGAATCAAAAATGAATTTTGACGAATTAATTGAAATAAATTTTGAATAAATTGGTGTTGTAAGAAAGTTTGTTATTTGGGAATTAAATATTGATCCGTAATAGTTGGATGTTTAATTTTTAAAACATCATTGTAATATTCTCGAACGACCTTTGACCGCTTATTTAACCATTCTTGTTTCTCATTAGCAGGAATTCTGAGATACTCATTAAAGATATCTTCTACTTTTCTTTTAAAGTAAAAAACCAAATGAGACACGGCTGATAATTCACATACAGAATAATCTAAGTAGCTTCCTTCAAGCTGTGTGTAATCTACTGAATGTAATGTTGAAATGAGCTTGGATAGAAAATTATTCTCTTGTTCAAGTGTCAAATGGCTATATAAATCGAACTAAATTAATTATAATATTTGGCAATATGAGAACCAATGTTTTTAGCATTTATCTTATTAACTTTGGTTCACGACAATATCTACAAATTTTGATTTTTAGTTCAAAGATTAATGCGAAATCATCGACATGTTAATTGCAAATTTGACATTTTTTGCATATAAAGTATAAAAAACAATATTGCTGTTCAGTCATATGAATGGGGCAAGAATGATTATGATTTGGTTGTTGTTGTCGAGAAACCTTCCACATGGTTTGTGTACCATCTAACCATAATTTCTTATACAATAATTTTTCAACTTGCATCAGAGAAAAAAATAAATCTTCTGAAGATAAATACAAGCAAATCTTCAATAGAATTTCATCATTTGATATTAAATCCTTCCAAGGATTTACATCGTCAATTATTTCAGATATTCTCAATGAACTAGAATCTAATTTGGTTTCAAAAAGTCAATTAATTTACATATATCATGAAAATAGGAATATAAATTGAAGCATCATCTATTTTGTATTTATCTCGATATGTATCAAATAATCTTTTCATTCTTTGAAAAAAATCCAATAATCCTCTATCTACTCTGGTAGTGACTGCCATTTTATATCCGTAATATATTATGCTACGCAAATCTGTATTTTCATTTTGTAACATTTCATTTTCATTTCCCAAACTCATGATTTTGCCATTAAGCAGTCTAGCCTTTTTTTTGAGTTCTTTGATTTCATTGAGATGAGATTTATATTCGATGAAACTAATGTCAGAACGTTTAAATTTACGCTGAAGATATTTCACATGTCCATCAAGAAAACTAATCGTAGCCTTTTCGATATTGAGATTATTGGAGCAAAGATACCGTTTAAACTCTGATTTACAAGTCATAGTTTTTGTTTAAAATATTAGTTTCAAGTGACATATTTCATTGTTTAAATAAGAGTTATATATAATTAAGAAATATATAAAATAATATACAGTATTAAATAAAATAAAATAAACACATAAATTGAGATATACAAGTTTTGGTTTAAACCACACATGGTTATTTTAGTTTGGATTTGGCTTAAACTGAAATAAGCCATATATGTTTACAATGTGTAGTACAAAGATATTATGATTTGACTTGAACAAGATACTAAGCGGTTTATAATTTAAATTTATACTCGGTTAAATTAAATTACAATATACTGATACGAAAGAATTATATTACGTATATATATACGAAAGTTGAATCAAATTGCCTGAAGAATGTGCTATACATTGATAATTAAAAAAATAGTCATATACACAGTTTCGGTCGTTCATAAAATTCCTTTATTCCTTGATAATGCATACTTGTCGCAGCTGGTGATTTCTATTCAATAGCTGTTGATGAAGAAAATGACATATATGGGAAGATGGTCATACTGTTACGATAGCATTAATATTTAGAATTTTCTTATAATAAATCTTTAATTTTGAAAGAAAAAATTTTATCATTTCTTTATAAGTGATTGAAAATATTATATGCTTGAAATAAATTTTAATAAATACCCATTTACTAAGTTTATTTTGCAACTTAAACTTCATTTTTCAGAATTGACCACAACATGCAACCTTATTATCAAACTAATATTTGCTATTATCTCTTGTCTAGCACACCTTAACAATACATAATTATAATTGGCCGAAGTGTAGCTTAGAACATTATACTTCTAGGCATTTGGATTTGAACAATCACGAGATGCAGATAAAATTTGTACCATATACAATAACACGTCATTCTTGAAGTAAATTTTATAATTTGATAATACATATAATCCGGTTTTCATTTTTGAAATTGAAGTATTTTAAAAACAGGTGTTTTAAATATATATTAATGAAAATCATGTAATTTATTCTATATGACAATTCTTTTGAAATAGATTCTTTTGTATATCCTTCAATTGCTAGTAATCTAACTGCCTATTCCTTAAAATCAATTTCAAAACTAGCACTTTTTTGTTTGCATTCCACCAAATTTATCGAGTTTTCAAATATCATTTCAATTTCTTTAATATATTTTTTCCAAAATGAAGGTGTTATAACACTTTGGATCAGGAATGCTTTATTATTTTTCCAAGATTCTAAATTATTGTTGAAGCCAATTCCTAAGCCAGCTAACTCATCTAATTCAAATTCAGCATGACTTTTAAATTTTGTATTTGATGAATATTTGTTAATTTCTTTCAGTAGTTTTGCATCTCCTATACAGATCTTTCGCTCAGAATCAATATAAAACTCAAACAGTCCACTTCTATATTTTTCTTGAAGATCAAAGAGGATATCATCTAATTCTCTATAAAGAAAATAAAGATTACCGATCAAAGGTAGTGGAAAGGGCCCAGGAAGTTTATTTTCACGAGTAAAATAGGTATAATAGAATTTAAACGTATAAGCCACAATAGCAATAATAAAAAATATTATAAAATCATGAAATGTAAACGAAGACAAAGGAATCAGTAGTGATTGTAAACTCATATTTTACTTCCTTGCTTTTCTATGATAATGCTTACTTTTAAATAAAAATTGCTTATCTGATATTAACAATTAGTTTCAATTTAAAAAAATAACATATTGCTAAATTGAAAAATTAATGAATTCTGCTAAACCTAAATGATTATAAAGAATGATCAATTCAAGAAGTAATTTGAATAAATAAATTTTAAAAATTAAAAAAATTAGTTTTTTTTTTAATTTAACTAATTTGCCAATTTAGCCTTTCTTCAGATCTTATATAGCATACTAAGCAATTTAAAAAAGAAAGTGAATAATGGAAATTTTTACGAGTTTAATAAATCAACTGACGTTTTGATTATAATAATAATTCAATTCAATTTTTATTTATTTATTTGGAAATACATTATATTAAGATATAGGTTTAAGTATAAATCGATCAAATTTTTAATTACAAAAAGAATAGTAGAAAACCAGTGCACAAGTGAAATTCTTGTACTTAGAAAATATTAAATACGTATATATAGCAAAGCAACAACCTTACAATAGCCGTTACTAATTTTGTATCTTCAATGCATCTTAACTATGACTATGCTTTAATAAACCTTGAAATAGATTTTTCACATTTAGATGATTGCCATGCATTTACTCAATTTCTTGCTGAATTTCATAATACGAATCTTGGTAAATCAGGAAGAGATACTGAAATCAACAATATTTTAAGAGAAATTCGAGAAATTTTAAAGGAACTTGCTAAAGCTGAAGGCGATAAAGAAGTAAAATATTGGTTGGTGCATTATTTATAGCATAGAATTGGTGTTGATAAGATAAGAAAACAAGATCAGAAGGTTGCTATTAAGCTACTTGAAGGTTTAGTTAAAGAAGGTTATTTAAAAGCATGTATTTTCTTGATGAAAATCCACAATACACAGGCTGTTAGTAAATTGTAATTGTAATGTTTAGACTAGAAAACTAATTGTTGGTAATCAGGATTGTTAAGCTCAAAGTTTTATTAAAAATAAGTTATTCCAGTTCTTAAATAAAATATTTAGGATTTAATTTCATATTTTAGTATTATTTTTCCTGTTAGATCTAGTTGACCAATTATTGAGACTGTATCATACAATCAACGTTAAAGCATAAGAACAGCCTTTTTAACTAATTATTGTGGTTTGCAATATTTGTGCACTTATCATTTGTAAAAATTTAATTAAATATTTTAATGCGCAATTCCTATTTCCAAAATGATGAATATGAAACTTTTGTAAAAGTCAAATAATTGTCAATATAATGATTTTAAAAGAAAGAAAAAGTTTACAAATAGAGTAAAAATGGGTTGTGTATTGTTGAATTTAGATAAACCTAAACTTAACGTTAAAATTTAATTGTTGAATTAAATAAGTTTATTCAATTTTGAATTAGCTATCAGATGTTTTTCAGGTTCAGATTTCCAATATGTTGGAAGTCTGAACTCGAAAAATGTTTGACGATTAAATCTACCAACAATAAAATTATTTTTAACAGAACGTTTGTGATTTTTGAATTTGGTGATGACAAAAATCTTTTATTGTATATTTAGACCTTTATAAAAAGATACTACACTGTATATAAAGATTTTGATTGTAATAAACTAATAAATTGTTATATAAATAAAAAGGTATTAACAAAAAAAGAGAATGAAAAGGCATTTAGAATTGTTAAAATTTTTTAATTCATGGAATCAAAAAAGTTAAATCCATTAATAAAATATGATTCAATATAATCAAGTTCAGGTGAAAAAATTTGATCAATAGTAAAATCATTCAAAAACTCTTCTAAAATAAGTGGTGATAGAGGTTGTGGTTGAGAAATTTGTGATGAAGATGGTGATTGAGAAATTTGTGATGGAGGTGGTTGAGAAATTTGTAATGAAGGTGGTGATTGAGAAATTTGTGATGGAGGTGGTTGAGAAATTTGTAATGAAGGTGGTGATTGAGAAATTTGTGATGAAGGTGGTGATTGGGAAATTTGTGATGGAGGTTGTGGTTGAGAAATTTGTAATGAAGGTGGTGATTGAGAAATTTGTGATAGAGGTGGTGATTGAGAAATTTGTGATGGAGGTTGTAGTTGAGAAATTTGTAATGAAGGTGGTGATTGAGAAATTTGTGATGGAGGTGGTGATTGAGAAATTTCTGATGTAAAAAATTAAAGATCTGAAAGATAATTTGAATTTAATAAAGATTTGGCTATTTGAGTAATGTCTTTGTCAGGTAAATTGCATTTTTTACTAAAAGGCATTAGATCTGTGTAAATGCCTTGGAGACCTTTTTTTGGTCAATATTTATAGTCAGGATAGTATTCTGATGTTCGACCTTCATTTGATCTACAAGTTTAGCAAATTGAAGCTTTACAATGTTGGATTCATTTCGCCATATTATAGAGACAACCTTGGATATATTAACATTTGTCAAGTTTGTATGTTGTTTCTTAATTTTGAATTGTTGGTATTTTCTATATAGTATAAAACAATTTGGAGGACGTGGTGGAGAAAGTAATGCTTTGTTTTTCTTTCTTCTTTGATTGATTGTTTTTTCCTGACTTTCTGAAATGAATGACGATTTAGAAGTCATATCATTAATATGACTTCCTGAAATTAGAGATGAAGTTACATCATTGATAATAGGCTTTTCATTGGAAAGCATAAACATGGAGCAAAATTCTTCTATCAATATCGCAAGATATAATAATTAAATTCAAAAAGGGCTAATAATGAATTTGATATCATTTTATAAGGCCATTAAATATAAAATATTTATTGAAAATTTTCATGTTTAGACAGTATCTTTGACTACTGTCTAATGTTTCATTAGATTTTTTCTTGTATAAAATCAAAAAACCTAATAGACTGCCAAATTTGATTAAACCGTAGTTTATTACAGTATTATTAATGTTGAATTTTCATTATAACAATCGTAAGGAGTTTTTTTTTATACCTATTTTTTATTTTATTTTGTTTTATTTAGAGTTCTAAACATTAAATATTTTCAGACTAATATTCAGCTAAAAAAATAAGCGGCATGAAAATTCAAATACTGTAATAAATTTAAATGCACAATTAAGAAAATTAAATAGAACCATGCTGTATTGTATTCTACGTAGACAAATTTTCCTGGAAAATTGATTTCACTGATTTAGAAAAGTTATACTACAAAAAAAAATTCAATTGAATTCTCATATAAAAAAATACCTATCAAACCTCTCTAATATGCATTTATAGAGTAAAACACTGTATATATTATTATTATGAGTGAGGAATAAGTTATTTTGTGTATTTTGAAATAATTAAAGTAAAGTATATAGAGAAAGTAATAAATCTGAATTGGGATTTTTAAAATAACATTAAAGGTTTTCTTTCAAAAATTAAGCTTAATTTATGATCTGAATCAATAATCAACATCTAACCTAACAAGGCAGTACGCAGTCACATTACGATAGTTTAAGTTTGATGACAAATATCTATATTACATTATTAATAGTAATAGGACCTAAACTACTTATAACAAATTTAGACAGTGTTTTGGATTTTGGCAAATATCCAAATCCCCAATCCCAAATTGTCGTTCTAAATTCAAACTAGTTTTGCCAATTTAGATAGAGTAAGAGTTAATCCGTAAATAATTTGAAACATTTGAATATTAGGAAAATATATATTTGCTTCAAAATTTCAGCATTTATTTATAACAATTTTTCACAATGAATAAAGTTTGATATGATGACAAATCTTAATTAACCAAAAATATTATTAATTAACGTTATCAATAAAGATATTTTTTGTGTAAGCATGCTTTTAACTATATATAAATTAAACATTAAATAGGTACGTTGCTATAAATTTATATTAATAAAAATCAAGCTTGTACTTATAAATGAATAACTGTGATTGGATATTCTTTGCATTAAATAGCAAAACAATTAAGTTATATTTGGCAAATAATCAAGTTCTATATGTAAATAACTTTTAAAAGTCTTGCAAAAATTATTTTGAAATTTATTTGTTTATCAAATCAGTAAATCAAATAAAACTTAAATCGTTATTCAGAAATTTCAAAAAATTAACTTAGCGATTGATTGATTTATTATTAAACAGAAGAACCATCAATATTACATGACCTGGTGAGCAACATATAAAAAAATTACTTTACAATATCAGATCATTCTGCTAGTTTATGTTATGATTATAATTATAACATATACTAGCAGAATAATCTGGTATTGTAAAATAATTTTTTTATATATTGCACGTTAAGTAAAGGATTAGTCATGTAACATCGATGGTTTCTCCTGTTTTATTATTATTAATTTGTAAATAATCTGAAAAAAAGAAACTTTGGTTTTCTTTTTTGAATTTTTTTATTGAAAAATTTTTTATTTGGTTATGCATTTGATTTAAATACAAATTATGTAACTGATCTTGGTAGTCATACTAGGGTTGTTACTGATCTTGGTAGTCATGCTAGGTTTTCCTTTGACGGCACTCAAATATTTTTCAAGAACAAAGTTTATGATTAATTACTGTTACAATATATTATAATTGTGCTTTAGTACACTAGTTATTATATATTATATGTAATATTTAATGAATTATAAGTACATATTTAGAGCGATATATTAATATACATATATTCTACTGATAATTTAACTGATTATCTTTTGTAACATTTACTTTATAAAACTTATAATGCTTATCGTTATATAATATAATATAGTAATTTTATCCTTTTAACCTAAAAATATCTACCTTGTCATTAGCTTTTTAACAACAAGATTTTATAAAAAGTAATTTTACAAAATTACATATTGCCATTGCAAAAACTAAAATCATTTTACGTGTGGTATCATGTTCTAAATTCCTGGTTTGGATAATCCTTTCTTATGATCAATTACATAAAACCTAGAATAATAAACCAATATGCAATATTTCCAAACAAAACTTATGCTTAATTCAATATATCTTTTTAAAATAATTAGATTTATCAATTTTAGACATAGAAGAATAAATTAGAAATGTTTTCTTCGCAATTTACGTCTTCGAATATATCTAAGAGCGCTGCCGCTTACAAAATGCATGCACCTCATAATAGATAGCTAAAGAATAGGCAGTTACTGTGAAAATTTATCACGTAAATTTTAAAAATATTTTACAAAAATAGAACGAATATAAATACGTAACGTTAAGATATTGATCAGCATGACAGTGTGAAACTATTAGTTGTTCTTTGTTTAGCAGCATTAGCTTATGTCTTACAAAAATATAAATAATGATAATGATCGATAATTGATTTTTATTGTGATTTCATTAAAGCAATGATTTTCTCTGCAACTTAAGATAAATTATTCGAGATCTTGATAAACTAACGCTAATGCTAATGCAATTAAGTAAACTAATGCAATATTATTATCTGGTTTAACTATCTGAAATCTGAAACTATATATAAAATCCCAAAACCAAAACCAAAACCCTTTATAAAACTTTAACACTATACTGAAAGGCTTAGAAATTTAATTTTAAACTTTAAGACTTAAAGTATAGAATAATTAGATTGCATTTCAGGAACATTTTGAGTACATTATAGTAAATGTGCATTAATTATTAACATTCTAATTTGAAAGTTTCGGAAAGGTTTCGGGTAACAAGTATAGTGTAGACCAAACAAGTTTATGATGGGATGTTTGGTCAACTAATTACTATTTGTGTCTCTTATTATTAAATTAATATAATAAAGAGAAATTTTTTTCATAGAAGTGAATATTTAGAATTTTGAAAAGATAAATACTTTGATCAATGCATTATCATTTGTATTTTAAATGCTCGTGTCAGATTTTTATTATTTATATTACGAGTTATTACAAATCACAAGTATAAATACGTAATAAACGTATTCTAATTAAATTTTATATATAAGAATAAAAATATTTTGAATAAAATCAAAAATATAATAAACAGCAAATAAATGGTTTCACCCTTAAATAATTTTAAGTTGATGTAAAATACTTTTAGTATATGTCCAAAAATAAAAACAGAAAATACTTAAAGTTAACTTTGGCAATATTTTTGACTTTGATTTTACTATCGATTTTCGGTATGAATTTTGGTAAATTGCAGATGCCTTCATAAATTCTGGAACACTTTTATATTCTAGTATAGGAGATCCAACCTCTTTAATTTCTAAAACTTTACATCTAAGTTCAAAACTTTTTGAAAGTATTATTTTAAAAATATTTTGTATATTAATAGAATATTTTGCAAAACAAAATATTAATCAAGCATTTATTGCACAGGCTAGTGTTTCAGACGAAACCTAAATATTTCACCCAATCCGAATCTGAAATATGGGTGATATTAGTTTCGCCCAACAATTAAATTTCTGAAATTTCTGACGAAATCCATAATTGTCAAAATCTGAACTCAATCCGAAATATTCGAAACTGTCCGAAACTGTATTAAACACATGAATCAAATCTAACCAATAATATTTGCCATGGGCATGCTTGGATCATAAGTATTGGATCAGTAGTGTTATCATATATGGAGTTTATTTAATTTGCAAATGATTTTTTAATTTATGAGCCATACCTTACATCAGAGGTTTTGTTAGGTCAAAAATTTACACCAACTATCTATTTATGGATTCAGCATCATCATGGTAGAAATGTTATCAGAATAAAAAACTTCTTGTGGCTAGAGATTGTATCCAGATAGACATTTTTATAATATTGCATAATAAATTATCTAGATAACCAGATAATTTAATAATACCCAGGTAGAAATTTTCTTGACGGGTACAATCTCTA
>CAJVQC010000795.1:0-11641 GCA_910592285.1 Racocetra persica
TTATTATATAGTAATTTACGTTTTGAAGTAATTCTTGAAGCTCCTACGGCGG
Organism: Racocetra persica; assembly: GCA_910592285.1. Taxonomy (NCBI): domain Eukaryota; kingdom Fungi; phylum Glomeromycota; class Glomeromycetes; order Diversisporales; family Gigasporaceae; genus Racocetra; species Racocetra persica. The sequence goes on from CAJVQC010000795.1 coordinate 53, forward strand.
CTGCTCAACGTATCGATGAGACTCCAATGACCTATCTCAATAAAGGTAAAAATCAATCTTTGATCTTACTTTGATCTTACTTTGATCTTACACGTCACATTATCGATTTGTTTAATTTATTATAATATCAAAAAAAAAATTATATAATCTAGGACAATATTATGGTATATGTTTGCAAGATCAAGACAAATATGATGGGGAATTTACCAGTATTGTTAAGGTTATGTTTCACGATGATGCTCATCGCAAAATGGCTTCGACTTATTGGAGTTTTTGGTTGACACAACAAGCGTCTCCAAAAACTGCCAGGGCTATTGATATTGGTATTCATTTTATCATTTTCATCATTTTCATCATTTATATTTTTTTGGCTAGTTACCAATAATTTGAATTTTCTGTATTCATAGACAAAGCCGCTTCAACTGGAATTAATAACGTAGAAACCAAAACTTTTGATAGAGTGCAGTTTCGATGGAATGGCAAAAAGGGTGCAAAAATATTTGTGCGCTTTAACTGCCTTTCTACTGATTTTTCACGGATAAAGGGTGTGAAAGGTATTCCTCTAAGAATACATATAGAAACTAAAACTGAAAATGGTGCGACTAGCAACTCTATTGAGAAGGCCTTTGCGAAAGTTAAACTTTTTAGAGATAAGGTATTTGACACGTGTAATCTTTTGTAACATACTGTATAATTTGTTTCACTAAATTATATTATTTCCATTTAAGGGTGCTGAACGCAAAAATAAAGACGACCAAAAGCATCTTGAAAAGATGGTTGAAAAAATGAGAGGTATTTGTTTATTTTTATTAAATCTTATCATTTATTATCATTCTTTGCATCACCTCCCGCATCACTATTTTCATCATTTTCATCATTATTCGTTTGACATTAAAAAAATTATTATATATGCGACACTACGAATCTTTAGGTAAATCATCACAAGAACCTACATCACCCATGATCATGATGTACGCACCTCCAAATGCTATGACCGTATTTACAGAAATTACTGGAAATAATGATACTTCTGACGATGAAGAGGTCCAAAGCCTGTCCGAAACGTTGAATAACCTTGATCCAGACGTAGAAGGTGGTGAACTCATGACTCTTCAGTTAGGTAAACGTAGGAGATTTTCCATGGGTCCTGATTTCTTAGAACCTTTGGATTGTGATCCAACGTACATTCCACATTTACGAAAACGTCGCGCTGGTAAGCTTGATCTACCTTTAAAATTTTTCTATTTTTTTAATAATTTTTATAATTTTATAATTTATAATTATAATGGTTCATTTTATAGTTCTCTGCATTTATGTTAAATTACCCGGTGAATCCGCATATCGCGCTGTTTATCTCAACCACCTTACGGTTCAAGATCTTATATCAAAACTTTCCGATAAGCTCTCTGAAAAAGTTGATCTTCAAGGTCAAACTATTACGAATGTAATTAGGTGCACTAAGCGTAATCTAACTGTTCGTCTTGATGATGAATCAATTCATCAAATTGATGACGAACAAGACATGGAAGTAGAAGTCCAAGGTGGTCCAGATGGAACTCTACATTTAACGTTGAAGTATTAAGATTAAGCTTTTATTTTTTTTTCTCTGTGAAATGGGTGGGTCTATAAAAATTATTAGATTGATTTAGGAATATTATTGAAAAAAAAAAAGATGGCCTTGCTAATAATTTTTGATATTTTTGATATTTTTTGTGGTATTGATGAATTTAATATTCCTGTGAATTGTACCTTCATTAGGGATTTCGCTTAAAAAAAAAAACAAAAAAAAATGAAAAAAAAGGAAAAATAAGAAAAAAAACAAAAAATGAAAAAAAAGGAAAAAAAAAGAGAAAAAAAAATATTTGGCTTTTTATATTTAATCCCTCCTGCGAATTATTTATAAATACTTTAAAAAATTGGGAGGGTAGGGGATAAAGTTAATTTTTTATTCCCATGTACAAAATATTCTCACATGTTTTATATATTTTCATCTTTCCTTGCATCATATAACATTTTCATTACCCATTATCCAATTTCTTCTCGACTCTGTAACATTTCCTTTTTTCCTAAAAAAAATTTTTTTTATCTTTTTTCTTTATTTTTGGGTGGGTTATTGCAAATTTGGATTATTAAAAAAAAAAAAAAAAAAAAAAAAATCAAAAAAGTAAATTTGGGTTTAGTTAAAATAGTGTATAGTTCAAGCAACCCAGTTACCAAAAAAGTATGTATATATTTTATGTATATATCCAAGAGATATATAACAAATGCGTTTTACGTAGTTTATTGGTGGCAGTTTTATTGTGACTAATTTTTTTTTTTATAGGATAGTAAAATTGTATATAGTTTCATTTTATAATAACAATTTAGCACAAAAAGTTTAAGTATTATGGAAAATCCAGTATATTTGACCATAAAAAAACTTGGTATATTTTTTTTACCAATTATCGAAAAAAAAAAAATGCATTTAAGTTTTGAAAAAAACGAAAATAATAGCCACTTAATATTAATAAACCATCGAATATACGTGAAATGGTAGTTTATTCGGTTGTACTTTCTTGATTAACTGTACTACACATACTCATGTCCATATCCCTACCAACGGGTCCAGATGTCGTGTTTTCGAATAATTTCATCGTGAGACTACATAAAAAACATGGTATAGAACCACGTTCAACTACCCAAAATTTTATAAGATGATCTAAACTCTTAATAAATTCGGAATTTCCTCCAACCAATTGCATAGTACCACAATCATTCTCATCTGACGTAAAAATGAACGATTGATCATCCTGTTCAGAATACATGGATGTTAAACGAACTCGGCCATTTTCAAGAAAATCAAACCTATAACCAAGAAGGCTATACACTGCTTCTCTATATTCTTGAGCCTTAGTTTTCCAAACCTAATAAACAATAGATAAATTTAGAATGCAATAAGACATATTCCGTCGTAGATTATAAAATAAACAACGATACTAACCTCTTTTAGCCTTAATATTCTTTTTTCTTTCTCTGCGATTTGTTCTACGAGTTGCTTATTCTCGTTTTCAAGATTCGTAAAACTTTGGGTCGGTATTACATTGATGATAGAACTATCATTATCATCTATCGTTTCTTCTTGTGTGGTGTGATTGTTTTCGAGCATTTTTTGTAATTCTTTCAATTTTGTTAAAAGTTGATTATTCTCAGTTTTTAATGCATCTAAAGTGCTTTGACGAATAGCATAATCTCTCGATGAAGGATTATCTTTCAATTCCAAAACCTTTATAAAGTTTAAGGTACTAAATTATTCCATACTTTTATTTCAAATAACAATTCATCAAAAAATACCGGTAAATTTCTAAATTCATACTCGCGTTGTTTCTTGGTTATATTCGCCTCTACCCACTGCTTTCTCTAAAGCAAAAACCTGTTGATCGAGAGAAGATGCATGTTTTCGCAATGATAAATTCTCATTTTTAAGGTCATTTATAGCTATGAACCAGTGTAATAATTAATGAATGATTTCAAATAAAAGCATAAAAGCAACAATTGCCGAAAAAAAAGACTTACTTTCTTGTAGAATTTCATTTTGTTTGATCAACTCTGACGAATGTATTTTCAGATCCTTTTGCTCAAGAACAGTAATTTGCATTTGTAGAGAAGTAACCTCTTTTTTTAGATTAACATTTTCATTTTTCAGGTCATAAATGGCTGTGGTAATAAAATCCCGATAAATAAGAGAATAAACATATTTTGATTTATACAAAATTAAACCTTACTTGCTTGTAATTCTTCATTACGACGTAAAACTTCAACTGTATGAGGGTTTATTTCAGAAGGACCAGATTGATCTTCTGGCTGTTGGTTATTATGTGATTGGGCTGATATTTGTTCAAGTTCTTCCTTGTACGTTGTGAGTAAGGTTTCCAATACTTGAATACGTTCAATTTTTTGCTCATCATAATTTGTTTGTAGGTGTTGCTCTTCTTTATCATATGATTTCTAATTCAATAAGAGGATTTATTATTATTATTAATTATAATATTATACTTAGATGTTACTATGTAAAATCTTTCTTGTAATCACAAACCAAAGCTTCAGTCAGCATTTCCACTTCTTTCTGTAGCAAATTTTTTGTCCTTTTAGATAACTCGAGCTCGTTTGTAAGTTTATACTCCATAGATCTATATGTGCTGTTTAACTGTATGATCTAATTTACGAATAATAGTTTATTAGTAACCCCCAAAAAAATAAATAAGTATGAAGTAATTACTGCAGAGATAAGAAGTATTCACTTTGTATTCATTTTCGGAAATTATCATATCCCGACTTTTTATTTGTTCTTCTAAACGGCCCACCTTTTCTTCAAGCATAGTGATTTCAATTCGTCTCGACGCAAGCTCTTTACAAAGTTTGTAAGGTGAATTAATATTGATTTTGTCCTTTTCCTGATCCAAGTAGCTTGCCCTATGTTATTGTTTAGAAAAAGTCAATATATTGTTCAACTTTGAAATAAATAAATTTATTATAAATACCATTCGATTTTTTCCTTTTTCAACGTCGTATTTTCGGCTTCCAATTCGGCAGCTTGGCGACGAAGCTTCCTCATGATAGAAAGCTGATATTCAGATGACTCAACCTTTTGTTGAAGAATCTGAATACTTGGAGATAATTCCTTCAAACGTTCCAATTCATTTTTCAAGTCATTGTTACTTTTTTCTAAATTCTGGATATATATTGATTGTTCTAAAATATATTGAATTATGGCAATGAGCAAATGTTCTATAAGATCTTGATATGAGTACGCAGAATGAAAACCTGGAAGTGAATATTTAAATTTTCACTGTAGCGAGTTTATCCTCAAAAGAAATATGTCATAGTGACCACTGTATATGTTAATGTATTGTACGCACTCAATATTTAAGTTTTCAATATAGCGAACCTAGCCCTTGAAGAATTGTGATATTACGTATTGGTATTAACGTTTTAGCAATTTTAGCAATGCGTAAGCGAGAGCAAATTCAAATATTCTTTATGTTAAATTTCAAAACCGTAAACTAAATGTATATTAAACACTTGTGCTATAGTATCTTTGACTAATATTATTCATATGTAATTATAATTTCAATATATATATATATATATTATAGGTATATTCTAATACCCAATATTTATAATAATATTTTATGGGTTTGGATTATTTTACAAGAAAATATAATTATCTACAAACAAAAGAAAATACAGTGCCTTTTATCTATACAAAATTTTAAGGCGAAAATGCGCACCCTAACATTAACACTAATAATTGTAACGTTAAGGTCTTACCCTTTATCTTAATCAAAAAGTAATATAGAATTAAGGACACGGTTCGAAAAATTTTCTATTTTTAGAAATGTTTTTTTTTTAGTTACCAATTAAGTGTTTGTGGCAATTTGTTGACTATCAAAATTAGATTCGTGACTAATAAATCTCAAGAAATTGTTGCACTTTATATTTTTTTCAAGCTGTAAATTCACAGCCACTCCGGGTCTGGAAAAAGTAATTATAAAGGATGAACATTAGACGTTATAATGTTTAAATTAATACATAATTGTATAGTTCTTTATAACGTTTAAATATATATTATTTGGGTGCTAATGTCTTTATTTTATTTTTAAAGAAAAAAAAACGGCAAGCTGTTTAAAAAAAACTGATATGTTCATAAATTTTACATACGTACGTATTACAAAAGAAATAAATCTTAAAAGAGCAATGCAATTGCCTTAAAAAAAACGCTGCGTAATTTCGGAAAATTTCAATTTTCCGATCTGTCGACACACTCGATATCATTTAATGTGGCTGTTACATTATCCTGAAATATCACAATTTTCCTTCCGTCATGCGACATTTTTCCACATCATGCGACATTTTTCCATTTTTTCCGATGTTCCAAGGTAGAATCACCAATAGTTCCATGCCAAGCATAAGAACCATATCCATTTTCTCCTATTCTGTTCTTGTTGCCCAAAAAAAAAAAAAAAAACAAAGTAACAATTAATATTTTGTAGCTTAGTAATTCCAATTAAATTGTTCCGAAATTATTCCTACACAAAAAAAAAATTAATAAATAGATTCAAATTTTTCTTTTTCTCATCACTCTTGCGAGTCTACGATCAAAAAATAAAAAAAAATTATACCGAAATTGTTCCTACAAAAAAATTAATAAATAGCCTCAAATTTTTCTTTTTTCTCATCACTCTTTGGAGTCTATGATCAAAATTAAAAAAATTATTCCTACAAAAAAAAAATTATAAATAACTTCGAAATTTTCTTTTTTCTCATCACTCTTTGGAGTCTATGATCAAAAATTAAAATAATAATAATAACATTGTAAACATTCAAAAAAAAAAATAATAATCATCATAATCGTAAACATTCAAATATCATTATTATAATGTCAGAAATTAAACGACATTCTCGATTTATCGCGAACTCCGGAATTTTTCGACCAATTCATGACGCTAATCAGTTAGCCAGATCATATAATTGCGGCCGTGAACTCTCAGGATTTCAAGCCATGCTCTTGGTTGTTATACCGGAATGTCATAGGCACCACATACGGAATAAAAGAACAATTAAGCATATTGCGACGTGTATATGGAACGAACATGCAACATCGAACGATAAGGAGTACTTTATTGGCCTAGCCGATCAAATTAATCTAATCAAAATGCCTAATATGCAACATACAGCCCTTTCCAGGGCAATATTTTATGGTACGACTTTTTAAATACCATATATACTTAAAATATAGAAATAATTTGAACAAAAAATTTGGCAAAATAATAGATTATGCTTATATATATATTTTTTAAATATAGACCAAGTTTATATGTAAATATTTAAAGTTAGACTATGATATTTGTATGTAAATTTTTATATAGATGTATAAAATTTGGCAAATTCTAAATGTAACGATAACAGATTAAAAAAAAAAAAGCAAAAATGATAATCTTTTTAATTGTGTGCTTGTGATATAAAATTGTTCCGGCGATTGTCCCGAATTTTCCTTTTTGGCTATATTTTTACGCCTAATGAGTTTTTTTTTAACCGCCCACGATTATTCGGACCCCGTTCTTGAAACTAGTCTTCTAAACTAAAAAAATTTTATTTAAAAAGAAGTTAATTAAATGGTTAGACTTTTAAATCACGGGGGCAACAGAAGGAATCATCAAATATTGCACAACTAATTCCTCACCCGGTGTTCGGTTCATAAAAAAATTATTTTACAATATTGTATCAATGTTATATATATAATCCTTCACCTGTTGGATTAGTTGTGCAACATTAACGGCTCCTTTGTTCAGTGGGACTGATTTAACTGTTACGTCCTTATGAAATATTAGCCCAAATTAATTATATAGACACTATTATTACCTAACAACCGTGGGCGTTATTTTGAAAATCAAGACCTTCAAAACTAGCATATCGATATGCAGTTTCGAATCATGTGCGTCCCGAATTAACGCGCATCCTTCTATAAAAAAAAAAAATAAAATAAAATAAAGTAAAAAATAAAAAGTACACCAGAACTGAATTTGGTACTAAGTAACCTGCTTTTGCGCTCTAACAAAAGTTGTTCTTCAGACTAAGACAATTATAATGGTGGTAAAAGCAGGTTTACTTGGTACCAAATTCGAAATAACGTACATGGGCATACTCGAAATAACACGCAGGTCAATTAATTAACGTGCAGGTGGGCGTTATTTCGAGTTTATACGGTACTGTTTTTAAAAATATTGTTGCGGGGTGAGTTTAACTTATAATAATATTATGGACGAATATGGGAAAATAGGGATTAAGGTAACTCGCCAGAGGCGTGACGTTGGTAATTTCGTTAATTATCTGGAATATCTTTAAAGATGGGTTTTATTATCGGGTTAGTAATCCTATTTATCCTACCTCGCACATAGGTGTTGTAACCTACCTTATCCAAGTTACGTCCTTTTTTAAAACTTTCAGAAGGTAATAGCGATAGTGAGGTTTAAGTATCTGCAGTTTTACTAAGCTCTTTTCACCTTTGTTATGACCTTCGGCTGAACAATCCACATTCGTCATCCAAGCCTCCAAGGGTTAATGAGGCGCGATTTGTCACTTGAATGTACTGTACATAGCACAAAATCACTTCTGGCCCATAGCAATATATAGTTAACATTAACATTAAAAAAAATATATATATTCTAGAATTCCATAATTTAACACAAAATATAAAATTCTAGAATTTAACGCAAATATGTGGAATTCTATAGTTAACACAAAATATAAATTCTATAATTTAATAATTTAACGCAATTCTATAGTTTAGCACAAAAAAATGAATTCTAGAATTTAGCATAAATATAATTTTACACGAAATACAAATTCTAGAATTTAACGTAGATATGTGGATTTCTAAAACTTATCACAAAATAAAAATTCTAGAACTTAATGTAAATATGTGAAATTCTATAGTTTAACACAAATATTAATTCTAGAATTTAACGCAAATATAATTTAATACGAAATACAAATTCTAGAATTTAATGCAGATACTGTATGTAATTTAACACAAAATATAAATTCTAGAATTTAACACAAATATAAATTCTAGAATTTAACGCAAATATAAATTCTAGAATTTAACACAAATATAAATTCTATATATTGAATTTAATGCAAATATAATTTAACACAATATATAAATTCTAGAATTTAACTCAGACATTCTAGAAATTAACGCAAATATCTAGAATTCTTGGCATTTATTGTTACAATATGCAGATATATAAAGCTATGTGTTTCTAAATGTGAATTTAATGAAAAATACGTATCAATTTGAAAAATGTGCAATTACGTATATTGTGTAATTGATACGTATTCTTTATTCATGAATCACATATGATATAAGATATGGTGTACATACGTACATACGTACGTACGTACATGCAAAACAATTTGGCGGTACCGTGATCTCCGAAGCTGACTGATGCTCTAAATCAAGCCAAGGGGTTCAGCAAATATTTAAACAATTACGGCGGAATACGTACAGTTATTTTGATAATTTCCGCACTTTTAATTTTAATAATATTGAATTTTCATGATTTTAATAATTCGAGATGATATTTTCTGATTCCGATTTGGCTTGGAGATCACGGTACTACTGCCAAATTTTGCGCCATCAATATTTCACTCACTACTTTACTAAATACCTACTAGGGATCCAAACTCTGATCCGGATAACTGCGTACCCGATAACCCAGCCCGGAAAAATTAGGATAGATTAGTAGAGCAACCAAAATTCGGATCGACCAAAATTTAGGGTCGGAATAAGCTCGGAGCTAGACCGGCATTAAGCGATAATACAAACCCACTATACTAAAGCAAAATTATCATCTGGGAAGCCTTACTTAGTATGTGGGCTACCGTAAAATTTTGGAGAAATTTATCAATCCCGGACTATTCCGATCCTAAATTTTGGTCGATCTGCTGAATTTTGGTTGCTCCACTAATCTATCCGAAAAATTACCAACTGGGCCATGTTTTTGACAAACTGTTACAGCTTTTAATTTCTGTAACACCTGATAAAACTTAGCCGAATAATTTTCGGCCGATTCGGCTTTGTGATTTCGGATAATAAAAGCTATTTTAGTACCATACAGTCATAACGATAATGCTTTACAAATTATTAATAAAGATAATCAATTTTGGCAAATGGTGCATTTTTTGCGCGGAATGAAGCAATGGAGCATTATATATACAGTAATATATATAGATATATATATCCGGGTTGGTTAAAAGTCCCTAAACAGGTCCCCATTTTTTAATCACACTGATTATGATTTTGATGCTTAGTAATCGTTGTAATAAATTAAATTCGTATATATGTACATATAAAAAATAATAAAATTAAATATTAGCGAGATGGTAAAAGAGGGACCTGTTTAGGGACTTTTAACGAACCCAGTATATACAGAATATAACTTTTTTTTTGTTTTAAATAATTTGTGATTATTTAATACATGATTAATTAGATTTAATGACCGAATATATATTTATAAAAAAAATATATAGTAAAGATTTAATATTAAAATTTTCCAATGGAGCAATGGAGCAATGGACTGGAGCAGGTGAAATTTCCCAATGGAGCATGAAATTGCCAACCCTGAAGATAATGTCAACATTATTAAAATTTCGTTCGAATGCTTATTCAATATGTTTGGTGTTTAGTTTGTAAGAAATTTATCAAAAGACTGCTCTGCTCTTGTCAGCTAATAAATCTTAGCAAGAAATATGTATAAAAACAACAGGATATAAATCAAATTCCTTTAATAATTATATTAAACTATTTGCATTAATATTGAATAAAAAAGATACTGTACATATATTACTTTTTTCTTTGTGTATCAAAGTTGATTTATAGACTAAATTGTCATAAGACTAATTTTACGCTTAACCAAAGTTCCATCTCGGATTGCAAATACTAGAGGTGTAGACATATTTACGTAATAAGGTAGTAACTAGGTCGTACCGTAAACAAGCATAGCGGTCTTTAAATCCGATTGGTCAATCACTGAAATGTATTAACATATATACACTGCATATATCATCTGACTTTAAACGAATTGTTTGCCATGAAAACGAATTGTTCAGGAGAATCGAATACATATTCAAAAACTACACCTTTCGTTCTATATATAGTCAAAATAATCACGAAAACGGAGGAGTAATCATGAGGGTTAGCTATAGAGCGTCTTTTTTTAACTTAGTTGTCATTTATAATATATAAGAATCTTTAAAACAAAAAAAGTATTAGCACTTTTTTTTTTTTGTAGTTAGATCTCTAATAAGTGAGTCTGTTCTGAAGATTGATAATGCGTTTAGATTATAATTATTAGACGAAACGTAAGGTTTATATTAACGAAAGTCGAAACTGGTTTTAACTTTTGTCAACTAAAATTTTAATAAGTAAAACTAAAAAACTGTCAAAGGTGTCAAAGCTGTTGAAAGATAGGTTTGAGTTTCGCATGCCTTTTCACCTATTGTAGTTAATAATTTATTTTAATTCATTTGAATTACTTTAATTATTATTTTTTTATTGTCAGTAAGCGATTTTGTTTTAATATAAAGTTTTTTACATTTAGTAAATCGTCTTTTTTTTTTTTTTTTTTTAAATCTAATCTGATTATATGTTTAACAATGACTATCAGATCCAAGTAATACATTATTGTAATTATTAGAATTTAAATAAATGTATTCTTCATTCCCTTTATTCAATTAATAACTTGCGAAATCGTTTTTTTAGTATAAGTCTATTAGCCAATCAGATCTTCTAAAATCACGGAATGATCTACAAAAATTAGCCAGTCGAAATGAAAGCCCGCTATGCTCCGTAAACAGCAGTTAAATCTCGAGGTAGGACCGTCCCGAGTGCCCCGATCTGTAGATCGTTACACAATTAATTAAAGATTTTTTTTTATACGTTTTACAATACTTTTTTCGGAAGCTCGGGTAGATTATCTCATCTTTTAACCAGCCTAAATGTTCTAAGTAAACTTGAAGCTTTCGTAGCGTACTATAATAATATCAGTT
>CAJVQC010000796.1:0-11634 GCA_910592285.1 Racocetra persica
CTCAAATTAGTTAGGTTTTATATATTATAATCTTGTAATAATTTATATATGCCCACCTATACTAAAGAAGATCTATTAAATTTTCAAATATTAATTTATCAAACTATTAATGATACTGATATAATTACTTCTAAAAATATTTAATCAAGTATAGATTTTTTTATTTGTATTAAATTTATTTATTTATTTAATTTATAATATAATAATTTTTATTTTTAGTAGATAATATAATAAAAATTTACTTTAAATCAGAAACTTTATCTAATATTCACCAATTATTAAATAATATTTACAAATTATAAATTTTAGTTATAAAAGTCTATGAAAATTTATATCTATATAGTCAAGATATATTAGATATTTTTAAGCTACTAAAACTAATAATTCTAAAATAAAAATTATATTTATTAAATTGGTAAGTTTAAATTTATTATAATTAAAATAATATTTTTATAAAATTTAATAATTTTATTAATTTTAATATTTAATAAATAGTTATTATTTAGAATTTTAGCATTTATCGCTAGTGGCGATACCACCACCTTCTATTTCTTTTATCAAATTTAGAGATAGGGTGCAATTTTAGACCAAGGTTAGGGTTAGGTATAAAGGTCCAAATCTTTGTTAGGGTTAGGTTTTTGGGGGTCCTGAACATTTTTACTTAGTACCTTCGACATGTGTTAGCTAGTAGGTTTTTGAGATATAGTATCCCCAGCGATATTGCCACTAGCGATAAATAGCAATATTCTATTATTTAAAATAGTTTGATAATAATTATATATTAATTATTTATATATTAAAGAAGCAAGCTAAATTATTAATCAATTCAAAAAGTTTTAAATTAATATTGATATATAATATAAATATATAAAAGCTAATATAAATAAATTTAAAATTAATATTTATAATAAAAAAATATAAATTAAGTAAATTATTTTATTATATAAATTTAATAATATATATTTATATAATTTAATATTAATTAAATTTTAATTTTAAGCTATTATAAAATATATACAAATATATTTTTAGCTGTTAGTTATAAAAATTATTTAATATATTATTTAATACAATTCAAGAACTTACTAATAAATTACTATATATTTATTATATTTATAATAAAGATTAAAAATATATAATATTAAAAAATTATTACTAATAAAGATATGAGCAAGGCCTCATCTTAAAACCAAAAAAAATATATATATAATTAGAGAATAAATAAAATAAATAAAGAGCTATTCAAACAAAATAATGTGTTAAAAAATAAATAGAAAAATCATTATAATAATCAAAAAAAAGAATTGATTTAATAATTCAAATTGCAAATTATAAATGCCAAAACATTTATAATAATATCGAATTACTAATTTTAAATCAAAAAAGATTTTCACTTAATAATTTGTTAGATTTTGTGTCTAATAATTGGTTAGCTAATTGTAATCTAGACATAGTTAATTTTATTAATACTCTCACTTGTAACAAAAATAATAACCATAGTGATCACACTACAAATGAAAAAACTTTCAAAAAAATTGTTGCAATTGATACAATATATGGATCATAATATAAAAATTATATATCAGAAATAAATCTAGCCATATCAAGAAACAAATATTCACTATTGCAATCTAAAACAATTGTTGATATCGATAATCATGTAGTTAGTTCTGGAAGTTATACTAAATTTGTTAACTGGCTAGAATTATTAGCAATTAAAAATAAACTCTTATCTAAAGGACTTTTATTCTTGGCTTTCGATAATGAACAATGAGGTCAATTTAACTATCTAGATTGCAGTTATAACACAATTATTTATTATATAGTTACAAGTTTTGTTGTATTAAACATGAACAAAATGATCTAACTCAATTTGTAAATACACCCTGGTATACTAACTTGTTAACTAATAAAGAATATAAAGAGCTATATTATCTTATACCAGGAATGAAAAAAGAGTATGAATTAGAATTAAAGATATACTTATTGTTGATTTTAGAAGATCTTATAAATGAAAAAGATCAAAAAATAAATATTATAGATCAAAGTATAAAAATTAAAAAAGAATCAAAGGTTAATCAAAGTGGTGTAAAAAATGTAATACAACCAATATTGATAATAAAAACATATATGCTCTAAATATAATGAGAAATTAGATACATTAGCTACTTTACATACAGAATCGGCTAAAGAACTTGAATGATTTAATAACATGGCCTCTCAATCAAAATCTCTCATAATAAAGTCTTATTTATATACTTACGAATCAAAAAGTCCTTATTTCGAATATATTAGTATTATCCAATACTCAGAACCTAATAATAATGTGATTGTTCTAGAAATATATATATTAGATCTATTAGAATTTAATTCTAATTCAATAGATAATATTAAAAAAGTTTTAGAGTACATACAGAATATTACAGGAATAGATCAAGAAACATAAAAATGATTACCAGTTACTTGTAATTGTATTCTTTATAATCTAGCACTAAAAATTAAAAAAGACTTTCTGTGGCTTGTACTAATTTCTGGTGCCCTGTATGAAGAAATAAATATACTTAATTGGTGATTCGCCAGTCAGCCAGTGAGAGATTATAGTGTAATATGATACAGTTTACTTATAGAAATTAGAGTTTTGTGAATATGGGCTGCATCATTCTAAAACTTTTTTTTGTACTAAGTTAACCACCTTTGGGCTTCTAATTGAAATTGTAGAGCTCGTTGAGAAAAATCTAATGGTAGTTGAATCGTCAAAATTAGCCTTGTGGATCATAAGATATCATTGAAAACATTTTGCCAACTATGTAAAATTCTCTTGGTGATACTATTGTCAAAAGAGAGAATTTTACATAGTTGGCAAAAGGATTTTCGAAGATATCTCATGATTCACAAGGCCAATTTTGATGATTCAACTACTATTAGATTCCTTTTAATAAGCTCTACAACTTCAATTAGAAGCCCAAAGGTGGTTAACTTAGTATAAAAAATTTTTAGAATAATGCAACCCACATTCACAAAACCCTAATTTCTATAAATAAACTGTGTCATGTTATACTATGACCTTTCACTGGCTGACTGGCGAATTACCAATTAATGTATTTGTCAAATTAAACTGGTATTATTGTTTTATAATTATTGTTATATAAAATTAATTCTAAATTTTATTTATACTAACATGTTTCTCTAAGGATGATCGATATCAAGCAATTCACTATTTTTCAAGAATACAAGACTGAAAACCAACTTGGATATTTTAAAAAATGTATCGACCATTACAAATTGTGAAACTCTATTTGCAATATCTATCAGTTTGCTATTGCATATAAATTATTGTGGCCATACATAGTTGTAACTGAAAATCTGTCAGTTGATAGCTATCTAGATTGGGCAAAAAAACAAAATGATCATATATATAAACTAAAATTTGAACAAGTAAGATTTAATAAAAGATAAATATATATATTGCATAAAAATTTAACCAATGATTATTATAAGTATTTATCTATCTCCAGGCAATTATTAATTTTCATACAGGAGTTAAAAACAATCAACCATCATTAATTAATACTGCTTAATAAATATTTGCTCCAATATGATCTGGTCATAGATATTCTATATACCACTTAATTGAGGTAACATACAAAGAGCAATTGATGTGGTTAAATCTTGAAGTTAGATGATGTATAGAATCATGCTTAGTAATTTTATAATCAGGATATTATAACTAGCATCAAAATCTTGATGCTATTCTCGAAGAAGTTAATAAATCTTTGAAGGCCCTAATTTTACCTGTACCTTTACAAAAATATTGGAGAATAGCAGCATAGAATTGTACGAAGTTTATAAAGGTTAGTGAAACATGGTTTAAACCTATACATTAAATAAAAAAAAAATTAATAATACAAATATTTTACAAAAATTTATAATACATATCTTAAAATTTTAACTAGCTACATCATATATTATTTAATATAATTGGGCATACTGATAATAAATCATTAGGAGGTCGATCTTATCCAGACTACACTATAGAGTTCCAATGATTTCAAGTTCAATTATGAAAAACTAGGTTTTTGAACCCTCAAACTGATGATCGCATATTTAAAAACCTTGGGGAGTCTCTATTTAGTGAATAGCTAAAAAATTTTAGTAATTTAGCATATAAAAGATGAATAATATTTATTAATAAAACATTTAAACAAAGCAAGTTGAATCACTTACTCTAGCTAATACCTATTACTGCTCAAGAAGAAGCAGCTACTATAAATAAAAAAAATATGTTGAAAGAAGAACTTTTAAAAATTATCAATTCATTGCTAAATTTAGTTAATATTTCTAATAGTTCGAAGTACTGTAGATTAAGGCAAAAAACCATACCCAATTACAAGAGATCTTACAAAATATTAGAGATCTTCATAATTAGCAAGATAGACTTGAAAATGAAATAAAACTAGAAAACTAAATGAATTTATAAAATAATAATTTTTGTCAATTTTTATTGTTGTAATAGTCAAAAATTACTAACAATATATTTTTTTTTATCTTTATTAGAATTAAAATTATCTTTGGCAGTTCTTACTAATTTAATAGTGTCATGCTTGAATTTGGCATCTGTTTGAAGTTGCAACTTCTGGTGCTTGAAGTTGCATTGATTAAAAATTAGCTTCTGAAACTAGATACATATCATTTCATCAATGATCACTTTACCGAGTATCCTATCACATGGTATAAGGGAATAATACAGTAAGATCTCTCTAAGTGCACACTCTATAAGTGCATGTACTATATAAATTCTCTATAAATGCATAGCATAACTTGGCCCAACTTATAAGAGCATTATATATTTTGCTCTCTATAAATACATTCTCTTTTTAAGTACACGTTTTGCTTTTTTTTGACTATGGTCCTGAGGGGTGCACTTAGGGAGGTCTTACTATATTGAACAATAATATTAATCATCAAACAATCATTAAATATTAATCATTGCATTGTATAATGAGGTGTTCAGTGAAGCAATTGTTGATGAAATGATATGTACCTTTGAAACTAGATCTTATTGTATATATTATTTAGCAATTTTTGGCAGGTTTAACTTCAGATGCTTGAAGTTATAACTTCTAATTCCAAGTACATGCTAACTTCAAGCACAACAATTATCATCATCAAAAATTATCTTGTTCAATGACGATTCGCTTCTGAAGGTTTTAAATATCGATTAAATACATTTTTTCGTATAGTCCTATAACTATTAAGTCATATTCAATTAAAAATTTAACACACAATTACTCAATTCAAATGCTTTTTACTCAACACCCACGTGTCTATATATTCTTATCTCAATATTTGAGATTGGATCAACCAAACATTTTTCATTAATATGCTTGAAATATACTTTATTCGAAGCTAAAATAGATATGTTCAAAAATTTTTAGTTAAAAACAATATATTTTTTAAAATAAGCTCATGCAATGTTTAATTATATTGCGTTAATTCTGTAATTATAAAAAAGTACTAATTAAAATAACTAATATAGTATTAGTAGACAAGTATGGTTAAATTTTTTCTATATACAGCTATATATATAAATTTTTATCCAATCAAATTTAGACTTATCAATAAATTCTTGAATGATCGTATGATGCAGATCATTACTATATTTGGATATACCAAATATGGAAGAATCCCTAACTGAAATCTCTACTATCTACATATGGGCCAATTTTTACAATTCAAATATGTCACCTGAATTTGAACGTGATATCTAAAAATAGAATAACCAATAAAAATAATAATCAAAATAAAAAATTTATATACTATACACATGTATGGTACATTATGACTTAACAAAATAACTAGTAAATGCCAACTTTGTCAAAAAATATTTTTTACTCAAAAAGAACTTGTATTTCATGAAAGAATCAGACATCGAAATAACAAAATTATATTCCACCGTTATTTATTTATTCAACCTCCTTTTGAGCAAATCCTGATCTATCAGGATACATTTATAGTTCTTATTAAAAAGCATCTTGGTTTTAATAGGCACAAAACAAGTTTCTATTAATGCTTTTCCAGAAAATATATTTGTTTACCTTTTTGAAAATAAGCCTTCTTTCTGATATAGTTCTGTGCAATGAAAATATTCTTGTTCATTTTAGGGTGAAGCTAGAGAGCAAAGATTAAAGTAATTGATCAATTATGACTATTGGAATGTTCGACAGAATCTGAAATTAAAAACTAAAAGTTACGTTTTATTTATAGATAATGACAGTTCTTACGAAGTTACCTTCAGTTAGACACAATCAGAGTTAAAAGAGAATGATTATGTTTTTCAATGTGAAACTGCTACTTGTAAATTTGTAGCAGATTCCAAAGAATTTGCTGAACAGTAAGAATTAAAAGATTGGGATTTTTATTAATATAATGCTTTAACTATAACTAATTATTAATTTATTTGTCTTATAAGACCTGCTGTAACTCAAACAAATCAAGATATCTCACAAGCATTAAACCTACTGCAAGTTCATGACGTTGATTCAAACAAGAGTTCTTTGAAAAATATAGGATCCTCCCAAAATAGTTATAGATATATATTACCCTGTGTCTCTTTTCAACAACTTAATAAATAAACACTAAGGTAAATATATTAAAGTATAATATTATTTTATTTTTCAATTCTAATAATAAATATTAAATATACAACTAGCAGTCGATATAATTAATATAGATCGAAAAAGATAGACTTTTTTTTTGCATAAAATAAATATTACTTGAATATTGCAACTAAACATTTTTTATTTAAAAGTTCAATATATGATGATTTTAAAAAAATCAGCATTTAGCATTCATTTATCATAATAAATCTATCAAAAAAAAAATGCCAAAGCTATATTTAAATAGAATTCGTAATAACTCAGATATTCTGATGAAGTATACATGATTTGTAATTGCCAGTTAAAGTTGAAAGTGATTTTAATAGAATTTACACTATTAAAATTAGCATAGCAGAAACTCGTATTTTGATAGAAAATCACGGGTTTAATGAGTCATATGCCTCAAAATAAATACAGGTGATAAACCAGTTATAAATTATACAGATAACTAGTAGATATTAAATCAACTAACGCCAAAATTACCCTATCAAATTTAGAGACACGTATGTACATATACTAATATAATACACTTATATTAACAATTCAAATATAATTATTTAGCATTGATTAATGCCATCAAGCTCAGTTCTAACTTTCACAAACATTTTCTGTCATAGTCTCCTAACAATTACTTCCCCAGCGTAATTACTTCTCTATCCTACTCAGGATAGCCACTAAAATTAGCTACTTAAAAATTGATCCAAAGCTAAGTATTAATTTATTTGAATTATCTGAAAGATTTATTTAGTTACTGCAAATATTGAATGCAACTATGAGATATCCTAAATGTTTAGGTTCGAACTTAATATAAGGCATAATTTAAATTTAATATCCGATTCAAAATACTGATATTTGTAGATTAGTTCTATATATAAAGGAACCTTGTTGAGTAGTAAATATTAGACAAGCATTAAAAAAAATTATTTCATCTGTCTGGTTCAAAGACAAAAATAAATCAAAATTTCTATGATTTTTTTAAGCAAGATAAGTAAAATTACATACTATAAACTTCAGTATTAGCCTATTAAACTAATGCTTTTATATAATCTAGGTTTGAAAATTATATGTAACATATATTATTTTGTAGTGAACTTCGGATATATGGTTTATTTTCTAATTCAAAAGTTAATGAGTATTCCATAGTATTTCGGTGTGCTAAGGATAGAAATATTCGTAAGTTTTTATTTTAAATTTTGTTAAATTTATATAATCTACACTAAATTTATTTTATAAATTATATTCATGCTGATTTTCATAGTGGTAACATTTTTCATGCTAAAGGTACTTCTTATTTTTCAGATAAAATAATATTTATGAATTACGTTACTTCAGAAGTTTTGTCAGAACAATAACATTTACACAAGAAGCAGATATTTGTGGGTTTGGTTCAAGGTATTAGCGAGTCAAAGGTTTTTTGATAGTTATATAAATTAGAGTTTGTTTTTAAAATATTTGATTGTTATATTAAATAGGTAAATTAGCGTTGAATTTAGATTACAACCATTTTCAAAATAAGATGTTGTGAATGAAGTTATAAGGTATCCATTTGTCATGAGATCACTCACACCTATGATGAATGAACGATTTGTAAAGGTATCGATTATAACTAATTTGTAAGTATGATGTATTGTGTGATAAATATCGATTTATTGCAAAATTATATGAAATTCGAAGATTATTAAAAAAAAAGTAATTACTGATTTCTGATTACTGATTTCCGATTTCTTCAACATTCTTTTTGACTTTTAGACTTGACAAAATTTGCATATTTATTATTTGTAAAAATTTGATTGAATATTTTAATTCGCAACTCCTATTTCTGCAAATATATTACAAAATGATGAGTATGCAACTTTTATTTCTATAAAAATAAAAAATTTTTACAAAATTATAACTATACAAATTTTGTCTAATCTAAAAGTCAAAAAAATGTTGAAGAAATCAGAAATCAGTAATCAGAAATTGTGATTACTTTTTTTTTAATGATCTTCAAATTTCACATAATTTTGCAACCGCAATAAATTTTACATAATTTTGCAAACCACAATAATTAATTAAGTAATGGATATAACAATTTGTGAAGTATGATGTATTGCATAATGAGTATTGATTTGATTTATTGATGATAAGTATGTAAATGGTTATTTAAGAAGAGAAAAATACAAATTTGTTTTTCTTCTTTTGTAATTGCTGCTAGCTTAATACAGGTCTAGCTTCATTGTTGATATTCACTTATCTAAAGAAAATATTTAGTATTTTGGAGTATTTGGTAGTTATGAGTAGGATCAATAGCCCAAGATACTTCAATAGTCTAATTAAGCAGTTTAGATATAAAAAATAAAATAAAATAGATTAAATGATATTAAGAATTAGCTGTAGATCACATGAGATCCTATATAGTTTTTTATAGTTGTGTTTTGGTGATTGAGTAACAAAATGTATAAATAATTTTATATATCTATATGAAAATTTGAAAAATTTAAAAATTTAAATTAACAAAAATTAAGCTTCCAATTAGAGTGAGTTTTGAAAACTTTAGACATTTGAGAAATATTTGTATTAAGAAAGAGATTATTAGAAATATAAATTTTAAAAAATGATATAAATTTTTATATAGATATAATTTTTAAAAATATAATTATTAAAAAATAAATTTGTAATAATAATTTATTAATTTATATAATAAAATATAAAAATTTAAATATAAAAATAAATAAGTTATATAATATTTTAAAAATATTTTTATAATTGTTCAATATATTCTATTGCTTCTTGAAGATCTTTATCTATATTATTATTATTATTATTATTATTATTATTTTCATCATTATCACTATCACTATCACTATCATAATTATAATTATTATTTATTTCTTCTTCTAAATTTTCTTCTTCTAAATCATCTTTAGTTAATTCATCATTACCAGTTTTTTCTAATCTTTTTAAAAATAATTTAATATTTAAAAAAATTCTTTTTTTGTAATATTGTAAACAATAATTACATGTTAAATATAAATTATTATAACAATTTGTATGATAAGCATGTTTACATATATATACTTTTCCATTTAATTTACTAAATGATTTTTTGCATTTATCACATGTATCTTTGTTGGTTTATATGATGTAAGATAACCTGTTGAAAGACATTTAAGCTCTACATTTTCATTTAATCCTGCAATATAATATTTTTGATTTTGTATTTTTTTGCTATTATTAAGATTAAGATAAACTTTTTGAAAATATTTTATCAAAAATAAACTACTTTTTTTTGTTAAATAATCTAATTGTTTAGAATTATATACATATGATTTTTTTGATTTAAAAACATCAAGTTGAGTTTTGTTACAATTATAATCTAAAATATATGCTTGTTGTTTAATTTCTTTAATAGTACTATGTGAATTAATATTTGCATGAAGATGACTATGCATATTTTCTACAAAATAGTCATTAAAATTTACCAAATAATTAGATAAAACTTCAGCTAATAGATAATTTATATCATGCCAATAAAAATAATCTGAAAGAAATATTAAAAGTGCTTTGTTATAATTTTTTCTTTCCTATCTTAATGCAAATATCCATAATCGAAATATAGTCTCAATATATTGATCAAATAAACTTGATCTAAAAGTATAGCATATATATCTAATGTTGCAGGTATTAAATTATCTAAAATATCTAATAACATACGATATTCTACATCTTTACATATAATATCAAATTTAGCTAAAATTATATGAGCTATAGCTTTTCATCCTTCATGAATTAATTCTAAAATTAAATTAATTCTCTATAGTCTTGGTTTTTTAGCTAATTTTTTTTATCACCAAAAACAAAATGAAAAAATTGTTCAAAAAAGGTATAATGAACAAAAAATACTTGTTCTCAAAAATTTAAAGAAACACGAAGTGGATCTAAAATTGGAATAAAATTTTTAACATTATTTGGAATTGAATTTGAATTTAATCTAGCTTGTGTAATTATTTTTCTAATAAATAATTGTCTTGGTCAATCTGCAATAACTGGAATTATATTATTTTTTAAATATTCTGATAATGAATTAATATTTGTAATCATTTTAAGAGCTTTTAAATAATCATTCATTGAATGTAAATTTAATTTTTTAACTTTATCTGCTCTTATATTTTCATTGATCATTCTTTTTTTCGTTCTTTAATTGCATTATCATATATATGTAAAGTTAATAAATCTATATGATTTTGAGAATTATGTTGAAAGTTTTGAGAAGATATCCATTCCATTTTGTATTCATTATAACTTTTATCAAAACAACTATTATATTTAGAAGTTAAATTAATTATAATTCTAGTTGGCTCAATATTTTCTGGATTAAAAAAAAGAATGATTATTTAAAATTGCTAGAATTGGTTGTTGATTTTCAATTGGTTTAGTTACACATGTTGCTAAATGATTTGCAGTTGAAAGTGTTGTATTATTTGGTTGTCGTAATGTATGAATATCATGAAAATCATTAATATTAAAGCAATAAAAATTATTTAACTAAATAAAATTAATAAGTATATATTATTATTTTTATAATAAAAATTATTAAAAAAATAAAATAATTTACTTACATGAGAACTAAAATATTTATTAATTTTTATTGAATGATTATTTTTAATTTTTTCTTTATAATTATATAATGTTTTTGAATTTATAGTTATTCCAGCTTTCATAAGAAAATCAATTCCAGTTGCACTTAATCCACAAGATGATAAATATAAACTAAGATCAGTTTTATATTTATTTACATTTTGACTATGTAATCTAGCTAAAAGATGACATTGACTAATAATTTGTTGTTGTGCTTTTATTTTATTTTTTTAGTTCTTCTTTTAGGAACTAAAGCATTAGTCATTTCATCTAAAAATCCAATTAATTGAGGTTCTTCTGTTTCAATTAATTGTTTAAAATTATTAGAATCTAATAAATAATCATTATTTTGTTTTTC
>CAJVQC010000797.1:0-11629 GCA_910592285.1 Racocetra persica
TAATATGAATTGATTATTATAAATAAACAAAAGTAATATTTGAATAGAATCTTATAAATAAAGAAATACAGTAATGTTTGTAATTTATTCTTATCCAAAATTAAAAGCTAAATCATAAGCAAAGAACCAGGTTTAAAATTTGAAAAATTTAGTAGCTTTTAAAAATTTAATTAATAGAATGATATATCAAATATACAAATACAGTTAGACCTCTCTAAATACAACTTCTCTAAATACATATATATATAAAACCTCTCTAAATACATGTCTTTTCTTGGGGCCAACTCATATAATACTTATAGATTTTTATCTTCTCAAATGCATAACCTCCCTAAATGCATATTTTTAAAATTTTTTACTATGGTCTTGACGTCATGCATTTAGAGAGAGTTGACTGTATACAAAATATTATAAGAAAAAGGTTGACTATTCTAAAAATTTAAAAAAGTAGTATTATAGTTTGTTGAAATGAAGAATTGCTTAAAGTATTTTTTCTTTGGCTCTTTATATATTTATTATGATTAATAGCTTTTTACTAGTTGTTTATTTATAATAATCAATTCATATTATAATTTATTATATTACTATAAAATATCATAAAATTGTATTTTTTATTAAGTATTACTATTAAAGTTGGTCTGTTTCTAGTTTTAGTATAACTACGTTATATTGGATATATTTATAAAAAAATAATTAATGTTAAATAATCGTTAAAACTAATTATTATAAAAAAAAATTGTAGCAGTGTAATAAGACTAATCGGGTTTAAAATTCTTTGTAAGATTTCATTGTTGATACAACCTGTTTTCAATATCTGTTTAAATAATTGGTACAATTTCAAATTTACTATGATACTTATATATAAAAACTTGCAACAATATAATGACTATAATTATATTAACCAATAATATATGAGATTTTGCATCTATATGTTATTTTACAATTCACTAAACTATACACTTTATTTTATTCTATTCCTGATAATTATTATATTTTTGTATAAGTTTAAGATATATTTTTATAATTAACCCTAAACACTTTAATCAATATATCAAAAAAATATATTAGTAATTAAAACTTTATTAATCAACAATTAATGTTCAAAAAATTTCATGTAGTTTGGGTCCCATAGCTTATTGGTTAAGCTTTCAAACTCACTGACTAGATCAATGGTTTGAGTTGGGCTAGAGGCAAATTTTAATAAATTTTTTTTCTGTAACCTATGGGGCCATAATCGGATACAAAACCCTGCGGAAAAATCTAAGTATAGTACGAAACTAGAATAAAAAGTTTTTAGAAAGAGACTAGATTGTAGAGTAAAGGCACTATATATGATAGCAGTATCACAGAAGGTCTAGATTGTAGAAGATTATGTGTATAAGTCCTCTAGTTGAAGTAACTCAGAGGTAACACTAACATCCTATTATCTCTATATCTGGCAATACCAACATCTTATCACCTCTATATCTGGCAATACCAATATCTTTATATCCAACTTGTAAGGTACTTGCTTGAAAGGATGATCAATTAATTGTACGTATAAGTTTTAATATAGAATAGTGTTAGATACTTGCTTGAAAGAGTAATACTATACTACCAAAACTGAAGTAGTAAGAGAAGCAGTAATACACAACTATAGGCTATAGTAAAAGATTATGTCTTAACTGAAATTGAAAGCACCTCTGGCATTGGTAAAATGACTATAGAAGGCTACTTGATATAGAGAATATAACCTATCACTGTACATCTAAAGGTACCAATTTGAAGCTCTAGTCACATCTATATAGAAGTCTATAACAAAAAGAGTTAAGATTTACTAACATTAATGTGACATCAACTAGAAATAGCTAGAAGTAACTTAGCTTGCCACTTAAGTAATTTCATAGTGTTAGGCTGGTCATTAACAAGATAGACCATTAAAGCAGAGTTACAAAAATAGCTAATGGCTAGAAATATGTAGTGCTGTAGTTGCTGTGCAACTCAGAAGGTCTTTACAAACCATAGTTCTAATGAATACTATATAAGAAAGTATTTAGAGAGTAGTAAAAAATATACTGTATCAGATAATTTAAAAAATGTTAAGACCTGAGGATGGCAAACTAGACAGTAGTAGCAGAGACCTGGCTTGAGATACAAGGCTAGTATATTTGAAGAAACAAGTAGAAGACTTGGGGTATTCATGTAATATAAGTTGTATAAAAGAATGCAAGCCAGTACTAGTTGATACAAACTTAACAATAAGTTTCTTTTCCAATATGTGATACCAATGCTTCTTATGTAGGGTAAATAGCACGGCTAAAAAATATTGCATGCTATATGACATGTCAACCACTAAAGTTCATGCCAGGATGCTACCCTGGCATGCTATTAAACTACATGATAATATACTCAATTAGGATTGGTCAGTTATCATCTACTATAAATACCCTTTCAGAATACTTTGGAGCATTGCTGCAATTTTTTATATTATTTTATTTTTTATTCAGATCTTTTTGGAATATATATAAATAGCATGTTTATAGACAATCTGAGCATTAGGTATACCTATAGCATGCCACTATAGGTATGCTACTCTGGCATGTTAATGACCTCTGTATCATTTACCCTATTCTCATATAGGACTAGCAGCAGCAGCAGGTATCTGGCTTGAGAAACATGGATAAAAAGCCATCTATTAGAAGGAGTATACTAGTTTAGAAAATACTTTGAATAATAGGCATACCAAATTGAAAAGCTATTAAGAACTGATTACTCAAATAAACTAATTTAGAAGTTACCAAAATTTGATGATGAGACATGGGGCGAATATGGTAGATAACTAAATATATTCTGAATACCAAATCCAGATATAACCCAATATGTGGTGAGAACGTAGTATACTCTGATAGGTTTAGATTGTAGATAAAATTGTCTAAATCTGTATTCTTAAGATAGATATGTAGCTATATAAAACAAATACTTGATAAATATCTAAATAAAAATATAAGGCAAGACCTCACCTTAATACTGAAAAAAAAAATTTTTGTACTTTTGTAAAATTTGATAATATTTTATAAACAAGATTTAACTTCTTAGTATTGATCATATATTAAATAAAATATAAACTAATTTACAATATTTAAATATATATATAAGTTTTTTAAATTATATATTTGAAGTATATGTAGTTTTAACTAAGTTCAAACAAAAATTTATTAAAGTACTAATGCTAACAATAGCAATATATAAACCTTATAAATTTACTAACAAATAGTGTTAATTAAATATAATTTTTGTATAATATTGCTGAAATACAAAAATTTATAATATATAATCTTAGTATTTCTTTTTTAAAAGCTATTTAAATACAAACATGTTATTAATAAAGATAGTTACTATATATTGACAAATATGAATATATGTATTTCAAGAACTCATCTTTATTACTAAATATGATAAATTAAGCGTTAATATGTAAAATAATCTATATCAATATATTTAAATATAATAAAATTATATACCTTTCTTGGACAGCTTCGAGAGTTGTGTCCAACTCTACTGCAAATACTACAAATATATAATTTTTTAGTAATATGTTTAGTGTCTGTTTTTTTGCATTTAGTACTACTTGGTCTTCCTTTTGTTTTTGTGATAATAGGATCACTAATTTCTTCTTGTGATAATAGATATTTTCAATTTAATTATTTTACAAAAAAAGTAAAAGTATTATTTATTTCAATATAATCTACTTAATTAGATATAGTTTTAATATCTTTAAGTAAATTTACAGTGCTTCTTGTAGACTTTTGTTGATTAGAAATATATTGTAAATCATGTTATTGAATTTAGCAATAGATTCAATAGTAAATTCAGTAGTAGATTCAATAATAGATTCAATAGTAGATTTAGTAATAGATTCAGTAGTAAATTTGCTAGTATATTTAGTAGATTTGCTAAAATCGTTAACAAAATTATTTTGTTCTTTATATACTATAAATCTTGCTAATACAATAATCTAATGAGTATCTATATAATCAACACTTAAAGTTTTTTTATCAACAAAGTAAACAGCAAGAATATGATGATATAGCAAAAAGAATTAAATCTTATAGTTACAAGAACAAATATATATAGCATTTGTTTTATATATTATATATTTATTATTGTTATTATAATAAATCTGGATTAAACTATCATTATGTTTCTTAATATCAGAAGTATTAGCTATACTGTGTTGCTCTAATAATAATATATACACAAAATTTAATATGAGTACTGAAACTTCTTTTAGTAATTCAGGATACTGTTAACAAGTACTACTATGTAAACAATACTGTTGATATTGAGAATATTGAAGTTGGTGTTAAGTTAATTTTTTTAATACATTAATTAATTAAGATAGAGGTACTGTATAACTGAATAATCTTTTTAAATACATGTTAGTGGCTTCAGATCATTGTGTTGTTTTTATTCTATAGTTGAGATCATTATTGGTATAACAATATATCCACATATTATCATAAAGTTTCTATTGCTTTATCATATAATTACCTGCCTCAGGATATTCTGACAATAAATGATTCTATCGAATAGTAAATTGCTTCTCTATAGTTTTAAACATTACTGCTTTGAAATCTTTATTAAATGCTATAAACTTATCTTTAAGCTTGCCACCTAAATTCTTAATTATATTCTGCTCAATATGCCAAATACAAATTTGATGTTTAATGTATAACAATTCAGTTCATACTACAAAAATAAGTACATGATTAGTATTAGTTATAACTGTTTATATATTATAAAAAGTTTTATCTTCAACCATTTTTTTAATTGACAAAACAACTAGCAAAAATTTAATACTGTTTCATTAACAAGAAGATAGCTTGCTATAAGAAATGTAATACCTATTGTATCAACACCATTGATAAATAAAAATGATATTCTAAATCAATTTGTTTTGTATATAGAATCTATTAACAGAATCTCTGGATAACACTTAAACATTGAATGTACTGAACGGATAGTAAAAAATAAACAATAAAGTTTTCTATTATTAACTAAATATATAACATGATATTTACTATTATTGTTCAGGTTATTTAATAGTTTAGCAGTTTGGAACAACCCTTTCACATAGTCATGAAATTGGTGATTTAAGAAATTATAAATATTCTTATTATAAATATACTTATTATACTGTTTAGTTAACATATTTATAATTGTTGATACTGGTATATTACTATTATAGAGCATTTGTATATATATACTTTCATTGCTGCTTAATTTATAGTAACCAAGATCAAATATAATAGCAACAAAATCCAAAGAGTGATTGTGTTCAAGCTTAGCTTCCTTTATACAATATTTATTTTTTGTCTATCTAATTATTATCTTAAATTTATAATTAATAGCAATACTTTTAGTCTTTTACAATCTAGTATTTATTTTAAGTACTACACCAGTATAGCAACAAACAATTTCTGCTCTAAAAATAAAGTCTATATATCTTTCTGTATAATAAAGTCTTGTAGAAAAGCTTTGATTTATTGTATAAGTAGTAATATATTGTTAAACATTATAATAATTATCAAAACTTTGATCATAACAAGATTGTTATTAGTCGAAGATGCTTGTTCAGATAAAGTTATATTATAACTATTATTAAACAGATCAAAAGACTCATCATCTATTATAACTATATTATTATTGATTGAAGATGCTTTTTGTTTAGATAAAATTATATTACAACTACCATTAAGAAAGTTAAAAGAATTATTATTTATTATAGCTATATTATTACTAGTTAAAAGTATTTGTTCAAGTAAAATTATATTATAATTACTATTAAAAAAGTCAAAGGCATCATTATTTTGATTATTACTAATATTAATTTTAAAGCTAGTTTTAATTTTATTATCATAGTCATTGTTTTTAGATAATTGTTTAAGATTCATTTTATATTGCAGCAATCAACAAGTTTTATAATACAAAAAAAAAATTATATGTTATTCTTGGTAATAGATTTAAGTAACAAAAAGTAAAATTTATTTTGTATATTATTATATTTGCAGATATTTAAACTCCAACTAAAGTTTTTATACTTTATGTTTTATATAATCATATATTCAAAATTTTTAATGAAAAAGTAGCATTAAATTTGATATTTAAGCCAATTTGATGAATTTTTTTATTTTAGTTTTACAGATTTATAGAACTAAAATAAAAAAAAAGTTTATTGAATCTGCTTTGATGGTTGCCAAAATATCTTCAAAGTTTTAAAAAATTTTTTATTTAATAGATATTTTAATCTTTTCTCAAACTTTGAATGAAGATATCTTAGTAGCTATCTAAACAAATTCAATAAACTTTCTGCTATTTTAATTTTACAAGTTTGTAAAATTAAACTAAAAATAGATTTATTGAATTTGTTTAAATAGTTGTCAAGATATCTTTGTTAAAAGTTACAAAAAAACTAATTTTTAATATTGATCACTTGTGCTGATAACAGAGATATATATGTTGTTATAATTTTTCTTATACATGATAATACAAGAATTTAGTTCAAATTGAAGTTAAGTTAAATAAATTCAGATTAACTTTAATCTGAATTATATTCAACTTTGAACAAAATTTATATATAACTGATAGTGTGATTAAGATTAGCTTATGCCAAAATAGCAGTTACATAACAAATATTATAAAAATAGCAGTCATGTGATTAATTTTGATAGATGATTCTGTGCATAAAATAAGCTATACTAGCCATATAGTTACATGATGAGTCAATTTAACCTGGGTCAAAATAGAATTTCCTTTCTTTATATATTTATATTTTTTTAATATTAATTTTTATTTTTACAGTCGGATCTCCCTAAATACAACCTCCATAAATGCAATACCTTCCTAAATGCACATTTTTGTCTTGGCTGTATGAAATCATTAGTGCTAAATGCACATTCTATATTCTGCAAATGCATGTTTACTCAAAAAATTTTTTATATCATACTAACCTTCCTAAATGCACATAGCCAATCAGAAGTCAGTATTTAAGTTTGTTACACAAGTCTGCAGATCAAATATTAAAAGCTACAATTTGATTGGCTCTTTCTAAATACAAACCTTTCTAAATATACATTTTAGGCTAGTCTGTACACGTTGCATTTATAGAGGTTTGACTATATTTTGCTTTTTAATAGATAAATAGCTACTAGTTAATAAACAAAAAAAAGTTTTTAATAAGTTAAGAATCTAAAGAAAAGCTAATAGCTATTGAGTCAGATTGTTTCTAAATATAAGCCAAGTAAGTTTTTTGTTTAGTTAAATTAGTAATAGCTATAAATAAAATTATAATTTTAAATAGTTTAAATCTTAAATAAACAAAAACAAAATTACCAAATTATAAAAAAAAATAAAATATTGTAATTTATCACTATAGCAATTTATTATTACTTTTGATTAATCAATTTAAATACAAAATATAATATAATATAACATGATCAAGAAAGTTTAAAACAAATAGACATTTTGTTAAAAATCATCTGTAACTCAAGATTTTGTCTATAAAACCACCTCTTGTATTCTAATTAAAAAAATTCTTTGCAAAATTTTAGGTTAAGAACTTATTATTCTAAAGCCTATATTCAAATCTAATATAATACTAATACTAATTTTAAATTAATATATTATTTAATTTTATATTATATATAATCTTATGAGTAGTGATAAATTGTATAGACAAAAAAATATGAAATCTAAAAAAATAAAGCAATTTTTATATAAAAAGTTTAAGTATAAATATAAAATTAGAATAAAAATTTTTAAAAAAACTAATATTATAAAATATAAATACTATATATAGTAATAGTATAGTTAAACCTCTCTAAATGCAACTTTCATAAATGCAATATCTCTCTAAATATATATTTTTGTCTTGGCTGTATAAAATCATTAATACTAAATATATATTCTATATTTTGCAAATATATATTCATTCAAAAGATTTTTTATATCATACTAATTAGTGATAATATTCGAGTTGAATATTACCTGGATTATCTGCGGATAATTGGATATCCAGGTTGTAAACTCAGCTACCTGAATAAATATACCCAGATAATACCCAAGTAGACGTACCCAGATAATCTTCGGGCAGCAAAAGTTTGAATATTTATAAAGATTGTCTAAGCTAACTAAATAAAAATAAAACTAATAATAAACTTAATATCTCAACATACTGTACAAAAAGTTATTTGTAAAATATAATATTTTTCTTGAAAGCTATGTATAGAATTTTAGATCTAAAAAGGTTTATACTAAATTAAGTGATTAACCAAAATAAATTAGTGCTTTGATAAAGACAATAAGGCATTATAAAACTATATTGAGTTTAAATCTATCAGTAATTTACCAAGTACAAGAATAATTTACAGCTATAATAAATATATACTAATTTATTATCCAGTTTAAATTCTGAAATTAGTATGTTTTAGTGAATAGACTTACAAAACCTGTATTTTTTTCTGAAATAATATAAAATTTTTAATTTATCAATACTAATAGAATAATTTATCTTTATGTCTGAGGTTGTTATCAATATAAAACTAGAAACAACAGCCCGGGTTTATATATTTATTATAGACCTAATTGTAAATCTTTAGGTCTAATACAAGATAATCATATAGAACTCATTGTTGATCAAACAATCAAAAATGATCTACATTATCAGAAACAAATTCAAATTTCTTAATTTATTTTATTATTGATTTGTTAGAACAGTGTTAAAGTGGTGTAACTTATAATGTTCAAAAAAAAGATCTATTGATAACCTAGTACAATTTTTATATAAAATACAACTATACCAAAATTACGTCAACAGATTTTAATGTAAATGTTGTAATTTTAGTATTAATAACTTGAAAATTTTGATTAACAATATAAAAGTGTTATTTAGCTATATTTATAATATTAATAATATTGAGACAGATTTGTAAATTCAACAAGTCAGGTTTCAACTCGAGTAATTTTTATAGGTCTTTATATTTTGATTAAATATTAATTTTTTTTTTAGATAATTACTTGACAGATATATCACATATCGACAAAAATTAGTATAAATAAACATATTGATTGATTTAAAAGTAATTAGTTAAAGGATAAAGTAATCAGTTAGATACAAATTTTTATATTTTATTTAGCTATTTTCTTGTTTTAAGTTTTCTGTTTCTAGTTTTGTACAATAACGTTATGCAGCTATTTAGTAAAGTAAAAGTATTTAATTAACCTTATCTAGATATATTGGGTAGGATTTTATACTGGATATATCTGTTGATCACCTAAATAATCTGCTGGGTATACCTGTAAGATAACCAGATAGCATTTTTTTGATTGGGTACCATCACTAATACTAATCTTTCTAAATACATGTAGCTAATCAAAAGCTAGTATTTAAATTTGTTATACAAGCCTGCAGATCAAATATTAAAAGCTACAATTTGATTAGCTTTTTCTAAATATAAATCTTTCTAAATATATATTTTAGACTAGTCTGTATATATTGTATTTATAAAGGTTTGACTATATTATAAAAATTTTATTATTTTTTTTGTTTCTAAGACAATCCTGTTTGCTTTATTTGTGAGAAGAAATCTTAATAGTATGAGGCATATACTAATTACAGAATCTATTATTCTCAAACTTTCGGCTAAACTACCCAAGCTAGCCATGCAGTTGCTGAAGCTTTTACTTAAACTATTAAACTGCTTATACTTTATACCCAAGTCGACCTGCCTGAGCAAACCCTTGGCCTTCTCCAGAGGTCCAAAACTTACTTCAGACTTTTTTCTTCCAAAATCCTTGACTAGCAATTTGCAAGCCTTGTCAAGATTTCCACCCTACAATAGAATACTGCTAATCTAATAACATTTTCTTATAGAGAAAGAAAAAAAAAAAATTTAAACAAAAACAAATACATATACAAAAATAGGTACTAATATAAAAGGAATCTAAAAACTAATCTAAAAATCTATAAGAAACTATCACTAGAATAAAGAAAATCTGCTAACTAGGTATAAACTTTATCTATACAGAGTAATGAACTACTCATATTAACTTGTTGTGAGAAACTTGACATATCGAAAAAAAAAAAACTAACATGCACTATAACTCATGCTAGAGGATAAAAATTATATACATATGACTATAGAAATGTCTATATATCTTATTTTACTTTGCTTCTTCTTTTCGTAATAAATCTATATGGTCATCTAAAAGTATATAAGAACTTTGAAGCTTCACGTCTATATCACACGTGTTTGTATATCCTAAAAACATCACACCACGTGAGGTACCCTTTCAGGTACCCGATCTAGTTATTTCATTCACCAGTACTGTTCGTTTTACATGTGTTGTTTTGTCATCGTATAGTTTCTTGATATGAAAGTGGTAAATATTGTCGATCTTTGGTAGGGGTTTGCTGAATTTCCTAC
Organism: Racocetra persica; assembly: GCA_910592285.1. Lineage (NCBI taxonomy): Eukaryota > Fungi > Glomeromycota > Glomeromycetes > Diversisporales > Gigasporaceae > Racocetra > Racocetra persica. The sequence goes on from CAJVQC010000797.1 coordinate 10,464, forward strand.
TTTTTGTTGAAAATTCTGGCCAAAGTATCAAAAAAAAAAAAATATAGATATTGTGAGTATCCAACTAAAGAATATTTTTCTAATTGTTCTTCGCCACCTTCTATCATCAAACAAACTTAGTTTTATTTTTTACTTGCTATTTCCAGAGACTCCTTTAGTTTGGATGCCAAATACACAAAGGAGTCTACCCAAGACAAGAAAAAAAGAACCAAGGCTTGACACTTGTGCGAACTATCCAAAACACTCGCTCCTTGGTGTATCACATTAAAAGACTTCATTGACAACAGTTCATATCAAGAAAACCTAAGGTTGGTGCTAATTTTTAGTCTTGAGTCTTCAAATTGTATTTGGTGAATAGTTGGTACAAGTAATCATCAGAAAGAGTTGTTTAACTGTATTGAAAAAAAAAAAAAATTTTATTATTAGTAATAAAAAATTTTATATACAAATAACTCTTTCTAATAATTACTTGTACTAGCTATTTACTAAAAGTAAGTTAAAAACTTAAAACCAGAATTTAACAACAACTTGAAGTTTACTTGATATAAACTATTTTAATAAAATTTTTAAATATAGTAAACTGAGAAGCAAGCATTTTAAATAGTTTGTATAGAGATCAAAACTTTCTTTTTTTTTTAGAAGATAAACTCTTTTGTATGTTTAGTATTTAAACTAGAAAAGTCTTTAGAAATAGCAAATAGAAAGTAAATTTAAATTTGTATAGAAATAGAAAACTATGAAGAAATTTGAAATAATACTTTTTAATTAGAAACTCACAAAACTATAATATCTTCTTGCTACTCTTTTTTTTTATGATTTTTAATAAAAAGTAAAAGATTTGGCTATCTTTTTAAAAAAATAATATTGTTTATTACTTCTATTTTTAAAAGTTTTAAGTTATAATTTGATAATAAAAAATATAACAATTATATATAAAAAAAAAGTTTTAAAGTCTTATCAGATATAAGAATTGTAAGTAGCAGATTTTGTATTCAAATTATATATCAACTATTAGAAAATCTCTATTAAAATATATCAAGAAAATAGCTTTTAATAACAATAATTGAAAGAAAGACTTCTATTAATCTAAAATAGAGAGATATATTCAAAAAAAAAACTATAAAAGAAATAGTTTATTAAAAACTAAAGAGATTGAAATCAACAAC
>CAJVQC010000798.1:0-11628 GCA_910592285.1 Racocetra persica
ACAGGTACGGCATCTAGTGTAGAACCTGTATGATATACAGGCGGACTACTTAAATTAGATACCAAAAGTGTACGTGTGGCTAGTATGTACTCTCTAATGTAGGGGGTCTCTAGAGAACCCTTTGCTATATATACTTGAATAAAAATCCTAGCTCCCAAGAGAGTAGACGTTAAAAAAAACAAAAAAAAAAAAACAAAAGATATCAAAAGTTTGGATATATTGCTAAATACTGTAAAGTATCTGCTTGCTTTAAGTATTATAAAATTGAGCATATAGCTAGAAATTGCTATTTAAAACAAAACTGGAGAAGAAATAATTACAAAAACTACCAATTGCAAGATGATATTTTTAATAATAATTATCAATTTCAAAGCAATCAAAATCAACAATATAATAATTTTCAACAATCTTCTTTGCACTTAAACAGTAACAATAATAATTTGTTGCAAGAAAAATATCTAGTTGCTCAAATATTTCTTGAAACAACAAATAATTAAATTAATATTAAAAAGCAAGAAGATCAAAATAGTAAAAACAATCAAAACTTTATAGCAAAGTCAGAAGAAAATAATACTTCTACACAAATAAATAATTAACAAAAATTAAGTTTAGCTTAACAAGAAGATAATGTTTTTGCTCAAATAATTAGCCAACCTTTATCAACAGTACAAGATAAAAATAATAAAAATAATACTACTTTAGAAGATAATATTTCTTATTATCTAGATCAAATAAAAACTTGAACTAATGAAAGAATTAATTGTAAAAAAAAAAACAAATTTATTACTAAAGTTGATAGTATATAACACACTATTTTGTTCTTTGAAAAACAAACTTTTTCAAAACAAATATTTTTATTCTGTTCTTTAAATCATATTATTTTCTTATTAGAGTATATAAACCTTATTAAACAATTAATTTATTTACAAAAATTTAAAATTTTTATTATCGAATTAAAATTTTATTTATAAAAATATTAAACAATTATACTATCTGATTCTTTTTTTTGCATCAACAAACATCTCTTTTGCAACCCCTACTGACTCTTCACTTCTTCTACTTTCAACTTGTACTCTTCTGCCTCTTTCATGATAAAGCTCTTTTTCTGTATTTGCTAATCTTAACTGCAATCTATTTCACTCTATAGCTAATTTGGCATATTGTTCTTCTCGTTGCTAGTTTCTTGTAACAGATTCAACAATAGTTTTTTGTTGATTATTAATAGTTCTATTAAGTCTATTAATTTGATTATTTAGCTCTCTAATTTGTCTTTTTAAATCTTAAATTTCTTTTACTAATCTATTAAATTATATTATATTATTATTTTTTTTATTATCATCATTATCAATATTATTTTTATTATTCATATTATTACTATTATTATTACCTTCTATTTGTTGCTTGACTAAAGTTTAAAGCCTCATAAAGAGCCTGGGTACTATCTTCTTTTTGAGCTCTAGTACGTTGATATAAAGTAAAATAATATATTTTTAACAAAATTATTATTACTAGAAATATGTTAAAAAGATTTTTTTTTTTTGACGAAACAAAGATTATACAATATAATGTATACTTCTTAAATACAACAAATCTTAATCTGGGTTATATAGAAAGCCTTAATTTTATTGAACACTTTAATTAAAAAATTGATTTTCAAAAACTATACGACAAAAAATTTTATAATTATATCTACTATAGTAAAGTAAACTAAATTTAAAAATTTTGAACAGTTAGTTTAAAAAATATTTATTATTTATTATCGATTATTATATTTATTTCTTATTTATTATCATAGTTATTATTTTATTATTTTATTTATTAAATCATATATTATTCTATTTGTAATATTTCTTACAGGCCTAGTATAATATAGTATTTAAAACAGTTTAGAGTAATAGCTAGAGCTCTATTCACTTTTTACTTTTTACTTTTTACTTTTTATATTTTCTTATTTATGAAAGTTAATGACAAAAAAGAAAATACAATACGGCTATAGTTTATCAGAAACAAGAGAAATTTTACAAGTTATAACAATTAAAAGAAACAATACTTGGAGTTTAACTTTGAATATGATAATTTATATTTAGGGGATATGAGCTCTATTGACAACTTTGCTATTTAAATCTGAATAATATTAGATATAAAAACTTCATATTTAAGAGATATGAGCTTTACTAGCAACTTCACTATTCAAATTTGAATAAAGTTGAATATAAATCGAATATTACTTTTCATATTTAGGGAATATGAGCCCTATTGACAACTTCGCTATTCAAGTAGAATAAAGTTGAATATAAAATAATAAGAAAATTAAAATTTATTTACAAAAAAATTGCTTTGAAAATTATAAAAAATACAAGAAAATTCTGGTTTTATCAAAAAAGAGTTGTTTGTATAGATAATAAATAACAAGAGAAATTATTTTAAAAAAGAAGAAAAAGAAAAATTGTCTGATATAGATAATAAACAACAAAATATAAAGAGGTTTTTAAGAAAAAATAACTTATAAATTACAATAAACACAAAAAGTTTTTGGTTCTACCAAGCAAGGTTTTGGTTCTGTTGTTGCTGCCAAAACTGTAATATAACTAGTTGATCTTTGGTTAACAAGTTATACTACTTGACTAAGTGTTCAAGTGGTTAAGAAATGTGTTTATATAATGTTATAACAGAAAACAGTTTATAAATAAAATAAAATATTGTTAGACTTATTGCTAATGTGACCTCAAAAATAAAAGCCTAAAACTAAACAAAAATACTATAAAATAACTAAACAAAAATCAAAAACAAATAAATTTACTCAAGTATAAATCAAAAATATTAATATAAAAACAATAATTTTACTATAAAAATTCAATAAAAATACAATAAACCTACTATAAATACATTATAAAATTATAGTTTATTACAATACAATAAGGCTTTATAACAAGAATATAATTAAAAAAAGAGTTAAATATACCCCAAAACAATATAAATTATCAAAGAAATAGGGTAGAGCATACATTGATATTCTCTTGCCTTGAAAAAAAAAGCAGGGTTTAAATATCTTCAATAATATTATGTAATAATTATACATGTGGACGAAATTATTTCAGGGTCTAAAACCTGAAATTAAAATTTGAAGATGAAATTGTTTTTGATCTATTTTACTTAAAAGACAAAATTTTTTGATACTTTTTTTTTGAAGAGATGAAATTATAAGAAACATAACTATCTAAATTAGATTTGCTCTTGTATATAAAAAATTTCAAATTGCTCTAATGGAGACAAAATAGAGTTTTTTAAAAACCTATTTCGGTAGTATGTATAGTAATAATGCTATTTACTATAATACTATAAGATAAAATAATATTATAAAATAAAGCTATAATACTACAAACTATTATACAATAATATAAATCACTATAATAATGCTATGATTTCCTTAGCATAACTATTAAAAAATCACAGGCCAAAAAATCTTTAAGTTCATTTAGGTTAGGATTAGGGTTAGAGCTAAGGTTAGAGTTAGAGGAGGTTTTATAGTAAAATCGCTCAAAGAAAACTTTTTGTTAGTACAAAAAAAAATGCTTTCAAATTTGTGCTATGCAATTGCATCAGTTTAGGCTATTTGTACATAATCGCCATTTTACTTTTGGCAATTTTAGTATAAATTTTAGTATAAAACAGGAAATCTAAAGTTTCATGAAATTGGTTGTATTGTATATTATATTCTTTAGATGATCATGATCATGATCATACACTAGTCGCTTCGCTTTATTTTACTTTAAACAAACTGTGCTTATGCTTATGTGTAAAAAAAATTTAAATGACAAAAAGATTAATCTTACACACTTATTTGTATTTAAAACTTTTTTTTACAGTTTTTTCTCTGGGTTTGTTAGTCTACTTTCTCAATATTCAATTTATTACTATTTTTTTTTATCGAATTCTTTACCAGGCTGATAAAATGATAATTAATAATCATCAAAGACTAAAACGAAGCCGAAAGATAATTTAATGATCATTTCTAAATCTATTTTTAATCACCAGACTAATGACACTATTTAAACTATTACTGTATTACAAATCAGATCATAGGTGCAAAAAAAGAAATCATAACTCTAGCTTTAAACGAATACTTATATTTACTATGCAAAATAATCTCAAAATAATCTTAATCCTAACGAACTTTGCTTAGAAGACAAAATATGCTTGCCGTTTATTGGAAAATCTTAGATTATACTAAAATAAAGATAAGTGAGAATATTTTTGCTCAAAACTGCCTTATTACATTAGATTACAAAAACTTTTATTACTAAATATTGAATTTGAATAAGAATAAGTTTACTGTAAAAGAAGTTCTAGGTTTAATACTTGAATATGTTTAGTTCTTGCGTTGTGTTTAGGTTTGTTAGCCATAATAAGTTTTGGTTTATAGATTGCAGATTGTATTAATGAGTTTGGGTTTATTAATAATAAATATCACCTTTTATTCTGCTTTACATTAGGGTGGTCAGTATATTATATAAATCAAAACTATATGTAGTATCATATAAAAATTTATTAATGAAGTTTTCAACAGATAATAAAAATTTAAATAGATGCACAGTTTTAACGGTTTGATAGATTTGGTTAAATTTTGCAAAGATCAGTATTACATCTCTACAAACAAAGTTATAGAGCTATTTCTTGAAAAAAGAAACTAAATTCTTTTTTTCTTGCCTTCTTTTCAAGAAAAAAACTAGTATTTTTTTTTATGAAAAAAAGGCAAGAAAGAAAAAATTTAGCTTCTTTTTTCAAGAAATAGCTCTGTAACTTTGTTTGTAGAGATGTAATACTAGTCTTTGCAAAATTTTAACCAAATCTATCGAACCATTAAAACTATGCATCTATTTAAATTTTTATAATAATTATTATAAAATTATTATCTGTCGAAAAACTTCATTAATAAATTTTTATATAATACTACATATAGTTTTGATTTACATAGTATACTAACCACCCCAACTTTATATATATTTATCTATTCTCTGTGTATTGAAATAAATTAATTCTTCTGTATATTTGTTTAATTTGTAACTTCTTCGCACAAAGTTTCTTTCGCTTTTTAGTATTATTAAAGCAATAATTTTTTTAAAATTATGCTTTGAAGATTTAATTATACATAATAGTAAACTTCTAACTCTATAGTAATCACTAATCCTAACTTAAATAAGTTTAAAATTTTTTTTGCTATAACACAAACATTATTACGTGTCAATACCTTTTTTAAGCTAATACTGAAGAATACAGCAAAATGCATTAAATCTCTTCAAAGATATAATTTTTATAGCTACACAACATTATCGCTCAGAACTATATTCATTTTAATAACAGTTTCTAAGTAATAACTATTTCGACTTGATATATTTCGTTAAAATTTTTAGATTTGCAAATTTTTGAATCTACTGTCTTTCTGCTGATTATAATTAGTCTTTTTTTTCTTTAATAAAAGCTACAAGTATTGTATACCAGAAGTATTTTTGATTATGATACTAGAATTCATAATAATACAGCACTATAACAGCATTAGTAGATCACAATTTAAAATTCAATCTATCAAGAATGCAATTATTATTACTCAATCAGATGACAGATAACTTTATTAAAACAATGAAAAAATATAAGAATTTATATTTTAAAAAAAACAATACTTAACTACTATAAAAAATATAATCTCTAATCAAACTATAATATCTAAACATACAGTGACAGCCACCTAGGAGAGATCTATGTAGCTTCAAAAAGAATCTATTAGATAATCATTAATAAAGTGATAAAGATGCTACTAAGTTTGACAAAGGGGCTGCTGTAGCTACAAAACCAAAATCCACTTTACGAAGTTCATTGCAGGGTCAAGCAAGGTTTTTACACGTAGAATATGATACTGCATACTATTAACATTTAACTACGTAATTAAACCAAATGCCAATTATTATATTAGTTGTTAGAAATGAGTGAAAAATAACCTCTCACTAATTGAACAACAACTTTTAAATATATTGATTATCAAAAATAGTTTCTTTGTCATATTCTCTTTATTATAATTTTATATATATTTTTTTTTTAAAAAAACAAAACCAGTAATAGACTAGAAAAGAACTAGATATTCACATGAGGTTATTATACCTAACTTAAGACAATTGACTAATCAATTGCAAGATGCTACTTTATTAATTACCAGAATCATCTAGAACACCCCTACTTTCCTACAAAAAATTCCTCACCTCCGTGTATTTTTGACTTGTCAAATTTCAAAAACAGGTATAATATTCAATTGAAGCAAAACTGCTTTCTTACAAAAATAACTGAAATAATTCTAAATTTTAATTAAGAATCCACCTTCTGCATCTTAATTAAAAATACACTTCATAAAATTTTACTACTAAGCATAAAGTTATTTTACTTCTAACTCTAATTACAATGCAGTTTTATTCTTGTAAAAATTACAGCATGACTAATTTTTTGTGAGAATGCTACCTAAAATATTATGACATCATCCAGGGCTACCATAAAAAGTGAGTTACGGTGCTACCAGAGTTAATAAAAGTAAAAAATGTTTACAATAAGCTGCTATGAGAGGGCCAATAGGTGGCATAATTAACCTTATGTTACTGCACTCAAATTGCTGTATAACTATATACTCCCTCATTCTCAGTATATTTATTGACCTATTATAGTGTGATGTTAACTCTTGTATATTAAAGATAGCACCAAAAAAAAATACTAAAAAGAAATATATATGTATGCAAATTATGCATGAATACATATCTTTTTCTGCTATATTTAAATGTTCAAAGATGGGAGATGTCTAAAGCAAAGATAAATTATATAATTAGTATTTATTAAATTAATTTTAGGGTTAAAGCATCTTAGGTTAGTGGTTAGGTTAGATTTTAGATAGTTATATATATGTAAAATTCTTTTTCCGATATTTTTGCTTAACTTATCCAAGGCAGGTTTTGACACTGTTTTTTGTATTTTTTAGGTTTTTTATTTTTCTTTCTTGTATTGCTTCACTAGCAATCATTAAAATTCTATAATTTGATTGGTTGATAATCACATGATTTATCTTCATCTCCAAAGATACATATAAAATGCGAAATCGAGTACCAAGTTGACTTAAGACTAAACTTTGACTTTTTGAGTTGAGTCAGACCAGACCTGACTTTTAACATCTCTACTTATAATCTAAATAATCTAAATGCACTGCAACAGTGCGATACTAATCCTTGTTAAAGCACTAATGGCAGTTTCTTATACTACTTTTTGAGAAAAATACAATTTTTGATGAAATGAACATTTGTTTTGAATTTTTCTGATCATGCAATATTATATCTAATCTTGTTATCTGATTGGTTTGTGGCACAAAAAAATCACGTGCTCGTGATTTTTTGATGGTTATACTGAGTAGTTATAATGCTATACTACTATTTAAATCATTATTATACAATAATAATACTAAAAATAGTTAAAATAGTGCTATTCTACAATAATAATACTATGTATTATTATGATAATACTATGAAATAACACTGTAATACTAATATAAATCATTATACAATAATATCTAAAATTAATAATACAGCCAAATAATTATTAATACATCAATCTAGAATATCCTAGAGTACTATCTGTACTTGTGTACCCTTGTATAGCCTTGGTCTAGGCTCTGTTACGTTAAACGGACTAATAATTAAATATTAAAGCAAATATTGGTTTAAATAGAATTCTGTAAAAAGTGTACTAATAAAATATATAATAAACTATTGTAAAAATATCTAAAATAAATAAAATAGACTATAAATTATATAAATAAACTAATAAAATAATTAAACATACAATAATAATATAAAATATATAATAAATTTAAAAAAAAATATTAATAAAAATTTGTTTAAAAATTACTAATAAAATTTTATTTATATTACAATATTTAACTAATATCTATTTTATTTTCAAATACTGTAAGTTTAATTTGTCTTGTTTATAGTTTTTAAATAGTATTTAGATGATTTTTTATATTTTCTTGAATTAAACTTTTGATTTGGTATTATATTTGTTTTTTTATATTTTTTTTAATTTAGCGGTCCTGCCTATTACTCTTTATTGAGAAGTACTAGAACTCATATCAACAGAGAGATACAATTTTCTATACTATATTCCATGTGAATAAAGATCAACTCGAGCTAAGCTCAGAAAACAACCTACCTAGTAGCAATTGGCTTCATATTGGATTCTCAACTTACTGAGGATATGAACCCTCTGATTCTTAGCCCTAGCAGCTACACATTTCATCAAAAGAACCAAATTAACGAAAGCACAAACACAGAACAAAAAATAAAACAGAGGTAAAAGGGAAATACAATAAAAGATATAAGCAAGAAAGAAAAAAGGATAAGGAGATATCGAAAGAAAGAAAAAAAGAAATTTGCTTATTCTAATGATCACTATTATGAGCTCGTGAAAAGCTTATAAAAATTACATACTATTAAATAAAATAGTCTCTACTCTAAGTTTATCTACATAGTATATGAAAGCTCAAAACCAGTAGAAAATACTTTTTTGACTATAAAACGTAGGGGATCAGTACTCGATCCAAGTTGTAGAATATTGCTTAATCAGATTGTTGTATTTAAAACACATGCCTTGATGTATTTGTTGTCCTGTTATACTGATTTGAGAAGTAAACAATGCTGACTATTTTGGTACATGTAATATCGATCTTTTGGAGAAGGTAAACTGAAATACTCATTTTTTACAAAAATTTCCTTGAAAAAAAGTGGTGGACTAACAGAAGTATATGAGGTTCTTTTTGTAAGAGTTATAGTAGTATATTACAGTTTCTCTGTTTCTACTTGATATTTTAGCACAAAGACTTAACAAGGATGTTGCTCCCAAAATATTCTTTTTGGTTTGGATATCAAAGATATGAGGGAGTCCATTTCTTTTTCTTTGCTATTCTCAGAAACTCTTCTGGTTTAGATGCCAAATATATAAAGAAGTTTACTATACAAGACGAAAAGGCTTGACTTTTGTGCAAACCATCCACAATGTTCGTATTTCGATATATCATATTTAAGAACTTCATCAACAACAGTTTGTAAAAAGAAGCTTAACCCAAGATACTGGACCTACTTTTTGTTATATACTCGCTCCTTAGTATTTTATATATATAAGCTTCATCAACAGCAAGTAGTGTAGGTATATAGCAAGAGTATCGTGATATCTACTTTGTTGCTTTTCTATATCTTTTTACTATAGTTTGATTTTTTTGTTGTTGACCAAGAAATCGTCAGAAAGAGTTTTTATATTGTTTTTTTATATAATTAATAATTTTCCAGTGAACTGATTAATTATTATAGTATAACGCAATGTGGTTCTATATGTAAATCATATACAGTAGATGGAAATGTGAAGATTTTTTAAAGAAATGTAGTGTTTGCACAAGGAAAACTTTTTTTCTTACTAAGTAAATCATCTTTGGGCTTCTAACAAAAGTTGTAGAGCTTATCAAAACGCATCTAATAGTAGTAAGAACATTAAAATTGGCTTGGTGATTCTTAATAAATCTTCAAAAAATGTTTTACTAACATATAAATTTTCTTTAAAGAAAATCGATTTTTTTAAAGAAGATTTTATATAGTCGTTAAAACGTTTTTAAAGATTTCTCAAGAACCACCAAGCCAATTTTAATATTCTTACTACCATTAGATACATTTTAATGAGCTCTACAACTTTTGTTAGAAGCCCAAAGATGATTTATTTAGTAAAAAAAAGGGTTTCTTGCATAAATACCACATTTCTATCTTAAGAAATTTATATATAGAACTGCGTTGCATTATACTAAAATAATTAATCAGTTCACTGAAGAATTATCAATTACAGTCCAGGATGTTTTCAAATTTGGTATATGAAGATTGCTCCTTTTTTAGCAACAGATCTGCAAAAAGATGATTCTAAATACTCTGACAAGGCTGAATTTGTACCAATCAGCGTTTGTGTATTTTATTGTAAGACAACTGTATTTTTAAGCCCTGTGGATCTCTAAACTGCATGCTTCACCAAGATTTTCTATACTAATTATTTTGAAATTTTTTGTTATGTGAAATTTTTATGAACATAAAAAAAATACTATTAAATACTATTGTTTATATAGAAAATCAATTCTAGAAAATTCTTTTACTATATGTATGATCAATTTTCAAATTTGGAAAAATACCAGACTGAATTAACTAACTTTAATTTTTTTATTTAGATAGTTTTATTTAGGCTTTTAAATAAGAAGTTTCCTGGACTTTGCATTCCTGCGTTGTATTTATATATTACTTGAAGGTGTGATGCCAAATTTTTTTATCATACATAAACCAAAAGCAGCCAATGATCAAAATATAGTATTAAAGTTATTTATTTATACAAATAAATGCACATTATTTGATTGGTCTAATATAATTAATGCAACATTATACCTATTTTACCAACTTATAATTTTAACAAATGCTAACTTTAAATCTGGCTAACCCTAACTATAATTGGGCTAAACCAAAAAATGAGATCTATTGTATATACGTACGTAAATATATATTAAACAGGAATCAAATAAAAGACTGCAAAGATACTTCTGTTGACTTTTTTCTCAATAATAATAAGTATCACAAATCTTGAAAAAATTATCAGATACTAACAGCTAAGAGCATCATTTATATTAAGACTATAAAATTTGTACTGAAAGATCTTGCACTCATTAATATATATATATGTTATAAAAGGATGTCCATTGCCAAAGCTACGTACATATAATATAATTTACGTGATAAAATCAATTTTAAAGTTATTTGTGTGATTTATTAGTATTGATTCCTGATTTATTTTCTGTATCAGGTTCTATCATTTGTTATTTATCTACTTCTTCCCCTTCCTCTTCTCTGATCTCTCAATTGTTACATGTTTCAGCATGATTATTCTTGGAATTATTTTTATAGAAAGCCGAGTTGTGGCCAGCTTTACCACACTGTCGACATTTGTAAGATTCGCGAATTAAACTTACACTATGTTTTTGTTCTTTTTTTAATGCTACTTAGATATCTTTGCTTCAGAGGTCTTCCTTTATCAACAACATGAGAAGGATTTTGAACGTTAGCAAGGTTTGTAGGAATATTCTCAGCAATATTGTCAGATTCTTCTATTTTGTCTATTTGCAGCTCATTTGATGTTTCATTATCTAGATCATTTGAAGAATCGAAGAATTGATTTGTAATATTATTTTGTGCTTGATCTTTCTTCTTGTTGATATATTTTTTTAGGATTTGAATTATCTCTTTGTCACTAGTATCAACAGCACATCGGGAAAGTTTTTTAATAGATAATCATCGATATATAACAATTAATCGTTTTGTATCGATTAGAATATAACGCTATATATCGATAAACTATTATAAATCGATACAAATCTATAAACAATTTTTATCGAATAATAGACATGAATCGATACAAATCTATTTATCGAATAATATCAAGTTTATTTAAATCTATATATAGCGATTAATAGCTATTAATCGTTATATGCATAACGATATCAATTTTTGTTCTTTAGACTTTATGCAT
>CAJVQC010000799.1:0-11625 GCA_910592285.1 Racocetra persica
TGTTTCGAAGTTAGAAATGGCTTTTGTGGTGATTTTTTATTAGTGAAACGTCACGTTCTCAAAAAGTACTTTAAAGTATATAAATAAGTTACCTGGGTAATTGATTTACATCAACCAATCAGACGAATGTCCTTCCATGAGGTATCTTCCCTTAGATCACCACCAAAATTTTCACCGGCACGTGATCATGTGTGCTGCATTGAAACAATTTTAAAGTTTGTTTATCTTTGGTTAGCGCTTATATTAGGGTTAGAAATTAGAATAGCATATAGTAAAATTGCCCAAGAAAATTTTTTGTTAGAACACAAAAGGTGGTTTCATATACAGTTTTTTGACAATAAGCGATTTTTGACTAAACGACTATTTGTTTTGATTTTTCTGCTTGTGTTACGTTATACCTGATCTTGAAATACAATTGGTTGCACCATACTCAAATCACATGCTAGTGAAAATTTTGGTGGCGATCTAGAGGTAGTTTATTTGGAGCAGGAACCTGAAAAAATATCGATTTGTATCGATCATTAAATAAAATTGTAGGCAAATCAATATTTTTACAAATTTTGCTGCAGTATAATATTAATATTTTGGCCAGAATTAAAAATAGTGTCGAGTGTAATTCTGGCCAGGTAATATAAATTTAGCCAAACAATATTTCAAAATCAATATAAATTGATATTTTTGACCAAATCAATATATATTTTTGTCAAATCAAATCAATATTTTTCTGTGTTCCTGGGGTAGGGTGTCCAGGATTATGATCTGGTAAATGCCAAATTATATATCTGGTAAATTGCAAATTATGCAAATTATGTTATTAGCTAATAAAATTTCAAAAAGAATGACAAGTCAGGTGATTATAGTCACCGGTTTATTCTTTAACCAATCAATTTTTGTTTACATGCTGCATAAAAGTGAGCAGATTAAAAAGACTTAGCTGCTGCACCAATTTTTTACAGATGATTCTCAATTTTAATTGGCTAACGACCATGATCTACAAATTTTGGCCTGCATTACATAATTGTTTATATAATTTTTGGCCAGAATTAACTTTTTAACTTTTTCATTCCCAAAATGGAAATTTTTAGAGAACTAGGTTTATATAATAGTAAAATTAGCCCAAGAATATTTTTTACTTAATATGCGGCTGTAGTTTTATTAGTAAAATTTTGACCAAAATTTTTGATCATCGCTTTTAGCCAATCAAAATCAAGAGATCGTTGTCGTTAACCAATCAAAATTGAGAATCGTCCATGAAAAATTGATGCAGCAGCTAAATCCAATATGGAAAATACGATTTCATATAGTAAAAATCGCAAATTATGCTAGATCATAATTTTAGACACCCTAATTTGGGGTTGTCTAAAGCTGTGTACATCTACGTGATATAGAGCCAATAAAATTGTTTGTTTTGATCGACACAAAAAAAAAGTGAAAAACATCATAAATACAAGAAACGAATGCTTAAACCTACTTTGGGCATTAATAAAAAATGTCAGAGAAGCAATTTTACTATAAGATATATCCTCACCCTAATTCTACACTAACCCTTACCCTAACTCTGATTAAAAAGTCAAAAACATATGATCATACATAGATTTAGACGTATTCCAAATATGGAGATCGTCTAAAGCCAGATAGTCACGTGACCCAAGCTATAGTGGGTAGTAGCTTGTATTAGCTATAGCCACAAGGCTTGTATTAACCCTAAGTAACTGGTATGGTATTATTAAAGCCAGGTTGTTGAAGCCAAGTAGCTAAAGTTGGGTAGCTAAGACTGAGTAGCTAAAGTCAGATAGCTAAAGCCAGATAGCTAAAGCCAGATAGCTAAAGCCAGATAGCTAAGGCCAGGTGGTATGCTAAAGCTGGGTAGAGAATGCTAAAGCCAGATAGTCATGTTATTACTAGATATACAGTGTGAGAAAGATTCAAAAGTTGATTTGCTTTAGGTTAGCATTTAATTTTTTGACCAAACTTTTATAGATATTAAGTTTATTAATAAAAGTATATTCATACTAAAATATTCATAGGCAAACTTTTGTCTGATTAGCTGATGTAAATCAGTTGTTCAGGTAACTTATTTGTACATTTTAAAATACTTTTTGCAATATTTCACTAGCAAAAAAATCATAAGGAGGTCTTATTAAAATAACGATTTTCTGTTACAAGATTGAATTCCAAGTCACAAATATAAATTCCTGGTATATAAGACAAAAATGATTAGAAAGTTTATGTCTTACTTAAAGTAATCCAGTAATCATAAAGTAATTCAATAAATTTTTTTCAGATCACAAGATAATATACAAAATTGGCTAATCACAATGCAAACCTGCTATAATTTATCATGTTTATGAAGATTTATAAAGATTTGTGAATATTTTATCACCGGTATTTAATTTTATTTTAGTTTATGAGTATAAAAACATTTATAAATTTAAGTAAGTTTATTTAAAATAAGCTATTCATATTCATAAATATTTGCTATTTAATTGTATTTTTTTATTTAATTTAGTGCTATAAAGAATATTAATTGTCGGGGATGATGCTAAAATCGGATGATGCTGAAATTTTGACTTATTTTATTATGAAAATGTAAAATTTTTTTGGGGTGTTTTGTTTAGCTTTTTTTTCATAGTTCGATTAGAATTTAGGGTTAGTGTTTATAATAAAAGAGTATAGGTGGATTTTAGTAGAATTTATATTTTCAAATTAAGGCCCTAAATTTCAGCATCATTCGATTTCAGCATCATCCCCAATATTAATTAATATAAATATTCAAAACAATCTATATATTAAGTTTGTTGATAGTTCATGAATACTTACTACTTAATTTTATTTTAGTTCATAAGAATGTTTCTTAATCTAAGTAAATTTATTTAAACAAGCTATAAATATATATCTGAATTTCACAAATATTTACTATTTTTTAGTTTGTAAATATAAAGAATACTTATTAATTTCAATAAATTTATTTAAAATAAATTATACTAATTGGCTAGTTAATTTCATTTTATTGATGAGTTTTAAAACACTTTTAGTCTACTATTAATTAAAATAAATTATTCAAATAATTCAATTTCATAAATATACTGAACATTTATTGTTTAATTTCATTTTACTATATTGCTATATTAGTTTTAGTAAGTGATTACAAAGTTTTATTTCATACTCATACTGATTTTTTTATATTTTATGTTCACTGACTAAATTAATACGAATGGCTGATTTGTTACTGATTTTTTACATTTTATGCTCACTAACTAAATTAATATAAATAGAACTTGTTTTGCTAATTTGTTTAACAGATTAATACAAAATTTTGTGGCATATTCATCTAGTTCTAATTCGGCATAACTGTGGCCCACAGCTACTTATTATATATAACAAAACTATATTATAGTAGTATAGTATTATAGTATTGTGTTATTAAAGTATTAAGCACTACAGTCAGACCCTCTAAATGCTACCTTCTTAAGTGCATGTTATATGAAATACCCCTCTAAATGCATGTCTTCTCTTGAGCCCAACTAATATTGCATTTATAGATTTTTATCTCTCTAAATACAATACCTCTCTAATGCCATTTGACTAAATTTTTATATATGGTCCTGTCACATTGTATTTAGGGAGATCTGACTGTATATTATAATATTATAGCATTACAGAATTATAGTATATAATATTTACGGCAATCAAGTAAAATACTATAATTTAGTAATTCTACTAACTATATTTATAACCTTTAATCTGAATAAGTGTTTTAATTCGAGTATTTGATAGTCACAAAAACTTTCTACTAAAATTTACCCTAAGTATATGGAGGAAGTCAATAGAAAAGATACAAATCATCTTTAGTAAAATTTTTTTTAATTTTTAAATTAAAATATCTGAACTATCTAATCAAATTTGATAAAAATTTTTTTATTTTAATCTTGAAATTATATAGAATTAAAATAAAAAAAAAATTATTAAATTTGATTAGATAGTTGTTGAGATATTTAAGTTTAAAGTTAAAAAAACTTTTACTTAAAAAAAATTTGTCCCTTTTCTATTGACTTCCCCTATATATTTAGGAGCATTTTGATTAATTTCTTTGAAGATGTAATTTAATTCTATTTTGAAAAATTTTGGGCAAAACACTGTATAAAAAAAATAAGTTCATTGTTATTATATTAATAATTTGTATTAATTGGTGATTCACTACTCAACCAAAAAGAGCTTATAGTGTAATATGACGTAGTTTATATATAGAAATTAGGGTTTTTGGAATGTGAGCTGCTTCTATCTAAAACTTTTTTCATACTAAGTTAATTATCTTTGGGCCTCTAATTGAAGTTGTAGATCTCGTTGAGATGAATCTAATAGTAGTTGAATCGTCAAAATCTGCTTGGTGGATCATGAAATATTTTTGAAAAATGGTTTACCGACTATGTAAAATTATCTCTTTCGACAATAGTATCACCAAGAGAATTTTATATAGTTGGCAAAATGTTTTTCGAAGATATCTTGTGATCTACCAAGCTGATTTTAATGATTCAACCACTATTAGATTTGTCTCGATGAGCTCTACAACTTCAATTAGAGGCCCAAAAGTATAATTAACTTAATACGAAAAAAAGTTTTAGATAGAAGCAGCACACATTCCAAAAACCCTAATTTCTATATGTAAATCATATCACGTTATACTATGAGCTCTCTCTGGTTGAGTGGCGAATCACTAATTAAAAAAATTAACTAGAGCTATATTTAAAAAGTCGTAAAATTAAAATAAATAATTACTAATAGTTGCATTGCAAATATCCTGATATGCGTTTTTGATTCTATAAATAAAGGTACCACAAATACTATCATAGTATACTGATTAAGTAACCATATTTTTCAGTACATCTCATCTAAAATACTAGGGTATTTTATATAGCATATTTATATTTTTTACTAGGGATAATACCCAGATATTTTGCATGACATTTTTCATATTACCGCATATTAATTTTTATATTACATATATAAGCTTATACAAAATATCTTCACGCAATTTATCCATCATCAAACAAGATGCCTACTGGTATTTTGTAAGTTTTTTGGTAGGTATTTATTTTGTATTAGGCCCAGGTCTTTTAGTCAGTATACTACGATAGGTTTTACAAATACAATCCCTCTAATTCTAGAGTTTATTAATTTCTTCTTCACTTCACTATCAGAGCTCTATAAAATTGATTAATAATACAGGTACTTTGATATATGAATAATCAGTAGAACCGATCAGAAGTGGGAGAGAAATTAGTAAACTCCTAATTCTACTAGGAATTGGAACCGCCTAAAATTTTTCTTAATCATTAATTATTTAGCCATTTAACTGTTTAATTTGGCTAGTATTAAAATAATTCTAGCTCACAACTAAAATAATTCTGGCCAGAACTATAGAGCAACTTTTAAACGGTTAAACGGTTCTAATCTCTAAATTCTATATATAAATCACCTTTAAATGATAATGTAAAATGTGTTTGATCAGTCTATTAAATAACCTTGTATTATTCTATTATATAATACATAAAAAAAAAGAAATATGAGTTAATATTATATAATTAACAAAGTCAAAATTATTAAATTTGATAAAAATAATATAATAAACAGAGTCAAAATTATTAAAATTTAAAAATTTGGATTCAAAAAAAAAAAAATTTTATTTTTTACTTCTTATTATGCAAGACATATTGATCGAACAAAAGCATTTACGCTTTTTTAATATCGACAACACATTTGAAGTCCTAGCAAAAGAATTTGATAGTGAAATTTAGCCTTTAATTTCAAATATTTGGACACACTATAACAGCTAAAAGTGTGCAAATAGAGATTTCTGGACTATATATACTTGCCATTTAATGAAGCACAACAAGTCAAGTACAAGAAAAGATAGAGTACTTGCAAATAAGAGAAGAAATACTAGTTTACATATTGAAGGCATATGCGAAGCAAAAATCAAAATCACACATATAATTGTAACCCAAACTGTTTGAGTTGAACATTTCAAGAATATACCTCATCATAGTCATCAAATCAAAGACAGTGATTTGATTAAAACTCCAGAAATAATTCGACAAATGGTAACCCAAGAGGCAAGTAAGCCTTACACACCAACAAGTATTGTTACGACTATTAAAGTAAGATTAAATTGCTTTTTGGTGGCTTAGCTATCATATACGCAGATTTTTGTTAAGCTAAGATTGAACCTGATATAAAATTTATGCTCCAGGGCACCACCCATCCCATTTTATTTATTTGTACAGGTAATTCAAACCAAAAAAAGCAATCTGATTTTAAATGCGTGAGATAAAAATTTAGTATTAGGGCCTTAACGTTAGAGGCTATAGAGTTAGAGTAAGACATACTATATCATTTCTGTCATTTTCAATTAGTGCGCAAAGATCGATTTAAATATTAGTTTTTGTATATTTTTGCTCTTTTCTTCTTTTACGCATGTTCGGATTCTTTATCAGGCTGATCGGAATACTCAAAATTTACAATCTCCTATTGACTATTTTCTTTCCAAGAGTTTGTATTACCTGTGCAAATAAGTAGATGATGAGTCACCCACTTACAAGATTATTACTGGTTATAAACCAGGTCATTTTAATTAGCCAGTAACTCAGTTGACCCAGTTGATCTGATTGTAGAATAATTTTCTACCGATCTGGTTAATTAAGTAATTTCAGCATCATCGATACATAATGATAAATTACAATTCATGTTACATTATATACTTATATTGTAATTTGGAATATACTGTATATGTTTTCATACAGACTAAACACACTATAGCACTAAACATGTTAGGTAAGTATTAAACAAAATTTTTTTTAATATTGAACATGCCAATATTTATGATGTTAAATTATCGTAAAAAAGTATATAATACATATATCTTTTATATATAGGGATTTAGAGATATATAAGATAGAAATTTGTGTGTAAATTTCTGTTACATATATAATTTTTGCTATATAAATAGTGTTGTCTAGGACTTTAAACTGATTTAGCATTACCAACCTAAAAAATTTTGCCAAAAAAATTTTGCTGTTAGATTAAGTTAGGTTTGCTATAAAGTTAGGTTAAAAAATCTTTAATAATACAAAACTTGTGCACAGAAGATGGTTTTATAGATAAAATGTTGGTTATAAGCGATTTTTTTGGTTTGTTTGATTTTTTGTATTTCTTCTGCATCATACCTGCTCTTGAAATCTAATTGGCTAGTGAAATTTTTTAGGTTAGTAAACTTTAATAGAATGGAACACAAAGTCTAATAATGCTGACAAAATTTTTATAATTCAGATCAATAATCATATGCCACTGCATTAATTAATATTACGTACGTACATACGTATAATTTGAAATTTTATTGAATCTATTATTCCAAATAGTGTTTTGCAAAAAAAAACCGGTCAAAACTGATATTTTTAGTTGGCTTAAAAAGTAGTATTCTACAAAAGGCATCCATACTGATGATAGTATATATGACAGTGTAGTAAAATATACACCAAAAATAGATTTCAATTTGTATTTTCTATGTACTTGTCACCAGTAGCAAGCCTTCAAAGTCCTTTAAAGTTTTTGATTTCAGTTCAGTTCCGGGTCTGGATCCAGTGATTTTAGAGACTTGCTATTGATGACAAGCATACGGAAGATACAAAGTAAAGCCTTTTTCTAGTATAAAGTTTTCCACATTATCATATATACAATTTTTAGTTCGTGCATCTTTAGTAAAATATTATTTTTATGTCTACTAAAAATACCGGTTCCAACCGGTTCTTTTTTGCAGAACACTAATTCTGAATAATAATTTAACCAGAACGACTGAAAAATCATTCAGATAAGCTGTGATTAGGGATAGAAAATTATCATAATTTTATGTAATTTTACGAAATTTTGTGTAATCTTCTGAAAATCAAAATTACATGTAATTTTTATTATGTGAATAATTTTTGCAAAAATTTTTATAATGCTTGTATTAAAAATACAATTCCGAACATAATGATAGATATTTATTAGTGCTGGCTAAACTTTTGTAATATTGGTAAAATTATCATGACAATGTACTATTCAATGTAAAGTTACATTACAATTTTGTAAGTTACAATATAATTTATATGAAATATAACAAAGTAATTTATGTAATACATCCCTAGCTGTGATTAGATTACAGCTATTTTTATAATTCCTAGGACACTTGTAAAAAAATTAGCTGAATGCTTTTTTGGCTAATCCGGTTAAGTTATTATTTTGACATATATGCTAATTTTTATTGAATCTTTTATGCTAAAACAACAACTTAACCAGATCGGCTGAAAAATTATTTGGCTAATTTTTTACAAGTATCTCAGGAATTATGATAATAGCTGTAATAGATATTATATGGGCTACCTGGGTAACAATTGATATAACCAGGTTAACAGATATTATACGGATTAGCTGAATAGCTTTTATATGGATACAATTTCTATATTTAGTATTAAAAAATATTCGAACTCAGACTAGTCTGCAGACTTCAGACCAGATCCAGACCAGACTCAGACTTGACTAAAAAGTTTAAATATAAAAGTCTGAGTCCGGTTCAAAAATCAGACCAGACTCAAACTTGACTAAAGTCTGGTTCGAGTCTGGTCCGTAGAAGCACTAGTTCTCACGAAAACACTATTATAGATTTGTGCATAGTTTAAATTTTTTACTGTTCACTATTAAAAATTTTTTGAGAACAGTAAAATAATAATAGCATTTTTATAAATATATATATAATCAATACATAGTTACTTCGATCATTATATTAAATTTTTTTTGTTTTATCAATTTTTTGTCAACACAAAACAGCGGTTTGAGAACACCAATTATTATTATGCTGTTCTTATAAGAACAGTATTTGAGTCCAAAATTTCAATATTAATCATGTCTTTTAAATACCTTTTTTTTTTTTTTTTTTTTTTTTTTTCTTCTTTTGATATAACTCAATATAACTATACTTAGCTTTTCTTCGGTATTGCCACATATCACACTATAAATTATTACACTGTATTACATCTTGAAGTTCTTTTTTTTTATTTTTTTTTTTATTTTTTTTCTTTTTATTATGATTAATAAGTAAGGTATAATGTATTTACTACCAACTATTATTACAATTAATCAAATTTTTGATTTCTTACCTCGTATTAAGGAACTTGCCCAAAAAAGTGATCTTGGCATGCTTACTCAACACTTAACTCAAAAAGACATTGCTAATATTTAACAAAAGCAGCAAGTGCAACAAAATACCTGTTCCTCTAGCGATCATAATTTTGAAAATGAATTACAATATGTATTTGGTTTTTTGGCTACAAAAAATTATCAAGTAAAACATTTCTATATTGAACGGTTCTGTGGTTTTTGTTTTGCTAATCAAAGGCAAATTGAAAGATTACAAAAGTTTGGATGACCCACTCTTATGGATGCAACGCATGATACTAATAAATATCAATAGCAACTCTTTATTTTATACAATCGAGATAACCACAGTTTCTGGGAGATTGATGTATATATATTTGTGAATATTAAAGATATTAATATGCTAATCTATATACTAAAAATCATTCACGAACTCACCTCCGAATAGCATCCATATTATATACTTTGTGACCAAAGTGCTGTTGAAATAAGTAGTATATCTAAAGTATTTTTGGGGGTCTCCTATAGTAAACAAGAATATAAAGTTCTCTTATGCATGGTTCATGTGATGCGTACATAGATCCAAAAAATTTACCACTTGTCAACTCACAATCAAATGATCCTAGCAATGAATAAAACAACAAAGGTTAATTGTGAAGAAACTGTTCACAATGCTATAAATGCATGTTCTATTTCTGATATTGCTTGTTATCTTAATCGAAATTATACTAAAAATATAGAAAAGTGGACCTTTTGGGCCTGTTAACATTCTCCTTTATTGTTGCAAGTTACTTCTATAAATTCTTTGGAATCTTACCACAGCGAGCTCAAAAAGATCACTGCAATGCAACATGAATTTATTAATAAGTAGTGATGTAAAAAAAATCCAGGCTTGAAATTTAGTATGCAAAGCGCACATTATGTTTAATTGTATTTAAAAAATTATGTATACATACTGTACATTTTATATGTTTTGCTAACACATATATATAGGAAGCGCACATATGCATATCAGATTTTTTTCACTCAATATAAGATAATAGTATAAGTAATAGCATATTCTTTAAATATTTATCTTTAATATTTAAAAAACATTATTTACAGATTATTCTTACCGTCACTCATACATATTCGTTTGTTGACATAGTATCAATTGGATGAATATATATAAGCAATGCCAAGAAAAAGAGCACTCTAATCATATGATTAGAGTGCCTTTTTCCTTGTCATTACTTATATAATAACAATGATCAAAGCCTTGAAAATAAAATTTTTAATACTTAATAACATTAATTTCTTAAATGCCTGTAGTAAAATCGTTAAATTAGATAACAAAAAAAAGCTTGATTTAGAGAAAGCTGCAATGAATTTTTTTTAAAAATGTATCTCAATTTTTGATCTTAATGATAAAATACTCGAGCAAGTTCGTAAATTTTCATATCCAATTCAAAAATTAATGACTAGAGAGATTACTGCTATAAATAAAAGAATTGAAAAAGGAAAACAACCTTTTAACCTAATAACACCAACATGTATTTGCTAATTCTTCTACCATTATTTGATTCTGTGTAAACATATATTTTATCAACATCTTTTTGGTCACAACTCTAATACGTTATTAACAATTAATATTTGAGAAGAGTTTCAGAAAATAGTTGCAGAAGAAGGTATAGCAATATATAAAAGTAATAAAACAACTAAAGTTTTAATATCTGTTCAAACCTTAGAGAAGAAAGAGATGGAGACACATAAGCTGTGTATTGGCACGATTGTAGAAAAAATATATGACAAATTTTGTATAGCTGAAAAGGATAGTAATGAAAATCTTGCTGCTGATTTTATTAGATGCCTAGATATGTCTTTAAGTCAAATTCTTGATTAGCAAAATTAATATCTTTTAAGCTAAATATCATTGAAATGTTAATAGTCATATATGCATAAAAAAAGAAAAATAATAAACTATACAATTTGCTGCTTCTAAGACCTAGATAGTTTGTATTTATTGTTAGTCAAAAAAAATACTGAAACAATATAATATGTTAAAAGTTAAAGATTCAGGAGGTTAAAAGGTTAAGTTTGATCTAATCATAAGGGGGGTAACATATAAAGATCATTAATTTCAGATTTATTGTATTATCGATTATTGTTAATCAATTTTTTCGACGATTTATATGTAATATTATCAGGAAACTTTTTTATAAGATATCTATCGATATATAACAGGAAATTGATATATATCGATAGTTAATAATCAATATATATCGATAAACCAGTTATATATCGATATATAACCAAAATCATTAAATAGATATGTATCAATAATTATATCCCTTAGATTGTAGTAGAATACAGGCAAATTTGACTGCGTTTTTACACTTTTTTAGCTCTGATTTACTTTTTTAAAATGCTAAAATAATTAAATAAAACTTTGTACAATTA
>CAJVQC010000800.1:0-11622 GCA_910592285.1 Racocetra persica
GCTAAAGCAATAGCAAAAGTATATAATAATAAGATTGAAGAATATAATATAGAGTTTATCATAGAACAACTTAAAGAAGAATTTGCTAAAACAAAATTAATCACAGAAGAAGAAGCAAGAGTACAAATAAGGGTACTACACAAGAAACAACGGCAATACAATGAAGATATCAGTTAATATACAGGACTCGAACTTAAAACAAAAGACAAGGTTGGTTTTTTAGAAGCAATGGAAAAGAGGAAAGACCTAGTTGAATATATTATATATAGAGAAATAAAAGACATTATAGCAGAACTAAGAAAAGCTAATGTGATAAGAGAGGTAGAAGAGATTAAAAAAAACAGGTTGCCAAAATTAAAAAGTTGGAAAAGAAGCAAGTTGCTAAGATGAAGTCGAAAATTGAATTTGGCTAAAGCAAGAGACTTGAAAAGCAAAGCAAAAATTGACAAAAGCGGTATAACAAGATAGTTTTAAACTTATTAGTACAACAATTTAATCAATCGATCCAATCTGTTGCAGAAAACTAATACAAAGAAAAATAAAGAGTCAAAGAGAAAAAGATAAAATTGCAAGCCCGAAAAAAAGCCAAAATGGCAGAAAAAATTTTGTGCAGAAAGAAAAACAAGCTGCTAGCAGTATAAAAACAAAAATAAAACTAGTTTGGCACAAAAGACTAGATGAACAGAGGAAAAAAAGACAAAAGCAGCAAAACAAAACAACACCCAAGTCATTAATACAGTACTTTTTAGTAACTATCAGAGCATTCAAAATAGAGCAATTTTTAGAAAAAGAAACAATTAAGATAGAAGAATGGTGGTCACAATTCTAGCAAAAAGAAGCCTCAAAACATTGTCAACAAAAAACTAATAAAAGAAAAGAAACATCAGAGCAAAAAATCAAAAATCAAAGTAAAGAAGGCCAAATAGAAAGAAAAGCTCTGAATAAGATTACAGAAGAATTAAGACTAATAATATCAAGAACAGCCATGCTAAAAAAAGGAAAGGTAGAAGATATACAAACCAAAAATGTACAGAGAGATATAATAAACTAGACAATAGAAGCTTTGTACTTGTCAAGTAGAAAAGATGCCCAGATCAATAGTAAAAATTGGAAAAAGAAAAAAAAAGATCTACTAGCAGATTAGATTCAACAGACCAAATCTTATGTAGCAGAGAGCACAGTTAGAAAAGACAGAATCCAAGTTATTATAGTGAAAAGAATAATAAAAGTTATAAATCGAAGAAAAAAAAAGAAGAACATACTTTTGGATATAGCAGAAAGAATATTATTAGAAGTATTAGAAGATCAAGAAGCCTATATCAAATTACAAGAGAAGTTCTTTGAAAAGAAGCTATACCCAAAAAGAAGAAGAGAAAGAAAAGATACTCAGGTTAGCAAAAAAAAGAAAAAAAAAAAAAAAGACTTGAACGAAGTAAATTTGTAACAACCACTAGAGAAGTAAAAAGAGCTCCAAAGAATACTAAAAAAAAGAAAACCTTCTTAAAGACCTCAAAACAGAAGAAAAAATCTAATAATAGAGCTTTAGAACAAAAGGGAAAAAGCAAAGAGAAGAATCTAAGAAGACTTTTAAAAACTAGATCTTTGATCAAAAAAGACCAAATAAATTAGAAGAAATGAAAATAGAAATGAAGATACAAGAATATTCAAAAGAATATCAGCAATAACTCTTCAGAAAGAAAAGATATAGATTTGGTTATTAATAGAGAGATAAGATTAGATTACTGTTATAGA
Source organism: Racocetra persica (assembly GCA_910592285.1). Classification (NCBI taxonomy): domain Eukaryota; kingdom Fungi; phylum Glomeromycota; class Glomeromycetes; order Diversisporales; family Gigasporaceae; genus Racocetra; species Racocetra persica. Next base: position 1,753 of record CAJVQC010000800.1, read on the forward strand.
AAGGAGAATAGTTTAGAAAAGAAAAATTGCTAATTTAGTATAAATAAATTTTCTTTTAATTTGAAACCATTTAGTATGGTTTTACTAGCTAGCTTGGTGCAGCCCTCCAGTATAGGCAATTGTCTTAACTGGTAAGGCAGACTGCACTTGAGTGCCTATAGAGAAAGCCGAGTAATATTGGATCTGTAACTTAAATAGCTTAGAATATAATTATATCTGCTTTGATTTAATAAAGATACCAGTGAGGTTGCCAATTTGTTAAAAAAAAAAATAAAAATAAAAATAAAAATAGTTCTAGTTTCATAAAACCAAATTAGAGGGTGGTGACTTAGTGAAGTGGTGAAGTTATCATACTCCAAGCAGTTAAGTATTGGTTCAATTTTCACGAAAAGCAAAAATTAGATTTTAAGAAAAACAGATTTGGTAACTATCGTCGTGGCCAGAAAAACTCAAGACCCTGTAACTATGGTCATATCAATTCATCAGAACTGAAAGATCTTGGAGTCTTTGTGTGATATATGAGTTATATGAATGATCTTTGGATCGCAGAAAGCTACAGTACCAATATGGCAGTAGAACACTCGCTTGGCAAGTCCTGAATAGAGAGATAGCACAGATTTTTGATGGTACTATGTAAAGGATCATTATTGGAAAAACTGGTAAAACTAAACGGGACTGAAGTATTTGGCAAGGCACTCTACCAACCAGGCTGCTAGAGAAGTAACCAGAGAAAAAGGACCCAACTGTGGGGACTAGAAGTAGATCACAGCCCTTCTGGGCCATTTAAATTAATAGTTTGGGATAGTCGAGGATACTGTAGATGGTCTGTAATATGTGTACTAAAATTTGAGTGAACTCTATAAGGGCAAAAATATGTTGTGTAGCAATGACTAGGCTATAGTACCTGATATAGAAACTGGGGCACAAGTGGCGGGCCTCAGCCTGTACATATTAACCGAAAACTAGATCAGCCAGATTGTGGGTATAGAAGGCTCTAGCAGATTTATCTCTAAAGATAAAAGGCTTTTGGAAGCAAAAAGCCTGCCTTAAAGTCTTAAGTTGGTATCCGAAACTAAAAGTTTCTGAATGAATTCTCGCTCGGTTATTAGTGTAATCACATAAGCGCAAAGGGTTTAAATAGATAACCCCTAGTCAGATTATAGATATAACATCTAGTATAGAACTTAGTAATAAGCGGACTACTTAAAATAGGCAACCAAAAGTTGCACGTGTAGCTAGTTGTACTCTCCAAATATATATATAGTATGTAAAAATCATACTGTAAAAATTACAACTATAATCGAATAAAGGTATACAACCAAGAGGTCACCTTAACAAAAAAAAAATAAAATAAAATAAAACCAAATTAGCAATTGTCTTAATAAAATTTTAAGAAAATAGCCTCTGAAACTATAATTCTTCAAATTTTAGCCATTTATAAATATCTTTAATTTTCTTAAAATTTTATTAAGTAAATTGATTTTATATACTAAATAAAAAATATTTTCTAATCAAAATAACTCTAGTTTTATAAAACCAAATTAATGATTGTCTTAATAAAATTTTAAGAAAATAGCCTTTGAAACTATAATTCTTCAAATTTTAGCTATTTATAAAAATCTTCGATTTTCTTAAAATTTTATTAAGTAAATTAATTTTGTATACTAAATAAAAAATATTCTTATAAGGGTGTGGCAACTTAGTGAAGTGGTTAAGTTGTCGCACCCCAAGCGATTTGTTGGTTAGGTAGGAGTTCAAAACTTACTGGTGATGAATTTCGAATAATTCTATCTGTATGACGTTACTGCTATCCGATTAATGGTTAGAATGAGATCTCTGTAACCTGGTAGCACTAACAGGATTGGGAGATCATAAGGCATTTGTGTAATGCATGAGTTACATGAATAAGCTTCTGGATCATTGTAAACCTAGTGAACTAGGAAAGATGATGAAACATGCTTGGCAAGACCTAAGTAGAGAGGTAGCACAGATCTTTGATAATATTACATAAAGGATTATTACTGAGAGAACTGGCGAAACTGAATGGAACCGAAGTATTTGGCAAGGCACTCTACCAACTAGGCCACCAAGAGAGTAATCAGAGGAAAAAAACCCAACCGTAAGAACTAGGAGTAGATTACAGCCCTTCCGGGCCATCTGGATTGGTAGTTTGGAATTGTTGGGATTAAAATCAGTGATAGTCTGTAAAGTGTGTACTGGGGTTTGGGTAAACTCTACAAGGGCAGAAGTACGTAATGATAGCAGCCTTGGTTCGCAAGCCCTTGTTCTTGAACTCGGACATAAATTACTAAAGTCTAGATTAGCCAGATTGTAGGTATGAAAAGCTCTATCAAGTTTACTTTGAGAGTAAATTAGCTCTAGGTCAGGTGCTTCCTATGGCAGGTATTGGTTTCTCATAAGGATGTGACGGTACAGAGAGTTTAAATAGGTAATCCTCTAGTTGGATTATAGGTATAGCATCTAGTGTAGAACCTACAGGCGGACTACTTAAATAGACAATCAAAGTTATACGTGTGGCTAGTTATACTCTCTAAAATATGTACCAAAATGAGTAGCAGCTGACTTTGATCAGCTTAGCACAAAAACTAATAAAGACAACCAACTATGAGGTTACTTTGATATTAAAAAAAAAAATAATAATATTCTTATAATCAAAATAACCCTAGTTTTATAGAACAAAATTAGTGATTGTCTTAATAAAATTTTGAATAAATAGTCTCTAAAACTATAACTTTTTAAATTTCAGCTATTTATAAAAATCTTTAATTTTTTTAAAATTTTATTAAGTAAATCAATTTTGTATATTAAATAAAAAAATGTTCTTCTAATCAAAATAACTCTAGTTTTATAGAACCAAATTAGCAATTGTTTTAATAAATTTTAAGAAAATAGCCTCTAAAACTATAACTCTTCAAATTTTAGCTATTTATAAAAATCTTCGATTTTTTTAAAATTTTATTAAGTAAATCAATTTTGTATATTAAATAAAAATATTCTTCTAATCAAAATAGCTCTAGTTTTATAGAACCAAATTAGCAATTATCTTACTAAAATCTTGAAAAAATAGCTTTTAAAACTATAATTCTTTAAATTTTAAATATTTATAAATATTTTCAAATCAAATCAAATATTTATCTTTCAATTTGAATTTGATTTGATTTGAAAATCTATATTTGAATTTATTTAAAATCAAATATTTGAATCAAATCAAATCAAATCAAATGCAAAACCCTAGTATTTTTGCAAGCTTGACTATGTTAATAGAGTAATTTATCTATTAATTCAAAAGCTCATTGTAGGATACTATTTTCTAATGATATTTCTTGATTTGTTTTTTGTAGTTCTATTGGTAGAGTTGTTTCAATAGGTAGTATAGCTTATTATTCATATACTAATTAAAAAGGTATGTATCCTGTAGTTGCATGTTGCTTGGTTTTATATACAAACAAGATAGCAGATATATGTATATCCCAATCTTCATCTGTTTTTTTTACTTTTGCAAGAGAGTTGCAAAGCATTCAGTTTAGATATTCAACCATACTATTAGTTTGAGGGTAATATGGGGAAGAGAATAAGTATTTTATCAAGAATTTTTCACACAAAATTCTAACAGTTTCACTAATGAAATTTCTTCTATTATCAGAGAGTATTATCTTTGGTATGTCATATCTACACACAATTTCTTCAAATATAAATCTGGCTAAAGTTTCTGCTCTAGTGCCTAGTATAGCTTTTGCTTCAGACCATCAGGTAAGGTAGTTAGTAGCTACAATAATGTATCGATTATTTTGTGTAGTAATTGATAAAAGTCCTACTAAATCTATACTAATACATTCAAAAGCTCATTCTACTCGAATAGGATGGAGGGTTTTTTTTTTTTGCTTCTTTCTTTCTTCTGACAAGTCTTACAGAAACAAACATAATTTTGTATATCTCTATACATCTGGTCCTAATAATATCTTTCAGATATTTTATAATACATAGTATCATATCAGTTCCTAAGTATCCAGCAGTTGGATAACTATGCATCATATAGAAAACTAGTTCTACTTCAATCTATTTGATTACTTGAATAGGTTTGTCTAGATCTTTTTAATTCTTTTTGTATAATAAATTGTTTTTGAGTTGATAAAATCTTGATTGTTTAACAAGTGTCTGTTTTTCAAAATCTGTTAAATCAGGAAAATTTTGTCTGTTTCTAAATAGTTTACTAAATTTTGGTAGTGATCTAAATTTATGTTATAGGAATTAAGATAGAGTGTATCTGATTTTCAAGTCGTGATAAAGCATCAATATTTGAATAAATTCATTCAGATTTATATACAATAGTAAAGTTATAGGGTTGTAACTTCATGATTCATCGACCTAATTATTCTTTAGATTGGGATGACTTTAACCATTTCAAGGCAGAGTGGTCAGTGACAAGAGTAAAATAGTCAGTTCCAAAGTATTTGTGAAAGTGTTCGATGGCCCATACTATAGCAACACATTCTAATTCTGTGATTCGATAGTTTATTTTTTCTTTCTTTAAGCTTTTACTAGTATAAGCAATAGGATGTTCTTTTTGGTTTTCTGCTATTTGACTTAGAGTTGCTTTGAATCTAATATAAGAAGTGTTAGTAGTGAGTATAAACTCTTTCTTATAGTTAGGATAGATTAGGATAGGGCAGTTACTAATCTTTGCTTGAGTTCCTCAAAAGCTTTTTAACAATTAGAGCTTTATTCATAAGAATTATCCTTATGCAATAGCTGATTAAGAGGTTGGGCGATAGAAGAGAAATTTTGAATAAATCTTCTATAGTATTCAGCAAGTCTTAAAAAAGATTAGAGTTGGGTAATATTGGTAGAAGATAAGATAGTTTGTATAGCAGTTATTTTGTCTAGGTCTGATGATATTTTTTTTCTTTTATTATGTATTCAAGAAAAAGTAAATATTTCATCTAAAAATTACACTTTTATATATTTAGCTTTAATCTAGCTTTTCTGATTCTAGTAAATACCTCTTGTAGATATTTGATATGATTATCAAAGGTTCGAAAAAATATATTGATATCATCAAGATAAACCACTACATATTTGTAAGCTATTTCTTAGTAGACCTAGTTCATAAGACGTTGGAAAGTTGCAGGGGTATTGTATAATCCAAATAGATCACATTGAATTTATAGGTACTATATCTTGTGATGAAAGTAGTCTTTTTTCTATTAGCTAGATGTACTATAACTTGCCAATATCTACTCATAAGATCTAAAGTGGAAAAGTAAGTAGCTTTGGCAAGTAAATCTAACATTTCATCTATTCAAGACAAAGGGTATTGATTCTTTTTAGTAACAGCATTCAACTTCCAATAGTCAACACAAAATCTTTTCTTGCTATTTTTCTTGGCTACAAATATAACAGAAGAAGCCAAGAAACTTGAGGACTCTTGTATTAATTTATTATCCAATATTTAGTATATTTTTTTATTAATAAACTTCTGTTCTGTAAGAGGTACTATATAGGGTCTAGAGAGTATATCATCAGTATATATTTGATGGGTTATTAGATTGGTTCTTCCTAGTTGAGTGATATCTTTTGCAAAGAGGTCTGCAAATTCTAAAATAATTATTAAATTAGGCTTCTTGGCTTGGGTCTAAAGGTCTTATTTTTGGTATTATTTTTTAAGCGAAGTGTATACTTCTTGTTTTGATAAATTTTGTTGTAGAGCAAATCTAAAGGTATCTGTTTCTGTTGGTAGTTCATCTGTATTATCATGTAGTTTTTTATCTTGCTTAAGATTATTTAAAAATTTAAGAGTTCATTTTCAGAGAAAGAAAACTTTGAGTATAATCCTTTCATCTAGTTATAAAAAGCTTCGAGGTGATCAATTCTATTCTGAAGAGTAACAATAATTTGAGATTGTTGCCCAAATATTTCAATCTGTTTCTGTAAAGTATCAATTATTTGTTTCTGTTGTTCTACTTGTTGTTGCAACAAGTGAATTATTTTCTGTATCTTTTCATTTAACTAAATAATAGATAGAGTTGAATTTTGAGATGGCTCTTGTAGTTCATTGTCAGGTAGAGAAGGGTTGGAGTTTGATTTGAAGATAGTTTTTCTGTTTCTAGTTTTGGTAGTAGAAGGTAAATGAAGTTCATCATAATACTCTTGACAATACTGATTATATTGTTCAAGTTCAGTCTTAGCTTTTGCTATAAGACAATTTCTATATAGTCCTACAGTTTCTTGAAAGTTTCTTTGTAGATTTTCCATGGCTCTTCGTTGATCAAAGTTAGGATGGCTAGTATTAAATGATTCAGCTAAGATTCTTTGTAATTCATCTGCTTTGGTTGAGGTTAACTCAATATAAGGGCTCTCATGATAAGGTTAATTTCCTTATTAGTATATCCTAATTAGAGTGGTTTGTTGCTAGAGGTTTAAAAGTACTAGCAAGTTGTTCACTACTTTCATCTAGTTGAATTTGGGCTAGGCGATAGATTTGGCTTTAGTTGAAGTTATAGACATGTTTAGCATTTCTGATAAATTTGATGTAATGTCTAATTTGAATCCACAAGTTGTAGTTAGAGTTCTATTCAATATTCTTGGCAGTCTTGTAAGTATACAAGTATTCTAAGTCACAAAACCAGGTATCTTCTTCTACTGCGTCTAGTTTATACATTCTGGATCTAATAAATTTTTTGCTACAAACTTGGTACTTAGTAAAGGTTTTTCATTCATCACCATTAGTAAAGTATTTAATACTTCTTGGATCATCTCAGTCTAATTTATGATGAAAGTCAGTCTAACAGGTTCTACAAACTAGAGTCTAATCTAGCAATCTAAGGTTTTTTAGTTTCTGGGATACATTGCATTGACAACAATAGTTAACTTTTTTGTAGAAGTAGTAGCTTTGCCATTGTTCATTTACTTCATCAAAGGAATATTCACATCTATATCTTTGGTTATTCAACTTGATAGAAGCAAGAGAGCAATCAATACTAATATAACTATATTGATCACATTAGTGATATTTATTCTAAAAGCAGTTCTTATAGAAATGTCCTGGTTGAGCACAAGTTTTGCAAAAGTCTCACTTAGAGGCTTGGTAAGAGCAATAAGCAGAGATATATCCATATCGATAGTAGCAATGATATTGGTTGTAAGGGCAGTTGGCAATGAGATAGATTGTAGAATTGCATCCTTGACATATTCAGTTAGAGGGTGCTTGTTGAGTCCTGCATCTAGTTCTGAAGGTCTGGGTAATCTATAGGTTTTCATCAGTGGTTACTACAGGGTCAACAGTATAGACTTTTTTAAAAACAAGGTATTCTTATTCAAATTGGGCTAGATTTCTTTCATCAGTTACTGTTGATTAGACTAGCAAAAGTTGGTATTGCTTATAGATGGTTAGAACATAGATTTTCTTTTTATTCTATTTAATGGTATAGGCTTTATTTTTCTAATTATAACTAGCTTCAACTTTTTGTGACTAATTATTTTCTAAAAGCAAGAAGTAAGATGCAGCATCTATGACTTCTATATCAAGAGAGATAGTAATGCCTTCAATTTCTATTAGGAGGTTTTTAATAATTTTTAGAGATCTAGTAGAGGATCCAGTAGCTAATACAATTAAGCTTGTAGAGAGGGCTTCAATTTTTAGACCAAGTTCCTTAACAACTTTGTGAAAGATCATACTAATTGTAGCTCCACTATCAATAATAGCATGATAAAGTTTGTTTCTAAGTTTAATATTATACTTAACAGGAGTAGTGTAAGTTGGTATTTGTATTTGGTTAGAGGTATTAGATTTTTTTGTAAAATAATTAGCTAAGGCTGTCTTGATAGATTCATTGACTAAGAATTGTTCAAATTGCTCGTAAATATAGTCATTAGCTATATCTGTAATGTATATATCTCGAGGATAAGGAGTAGAAGATCAGCTTCTAGACCTATAGTTTCAGTTATAGAAAGAATAATTGTTATAACAATATCTATTACAAGATTGATTTCTGCTTCTAGATCTGCTTCTTCGATTATTATTTTTGTTTCTAGGTTTATCTCTATTGTGAGATCTGAATCTGTCATAAGATCAATTATTTCTAGAGAAGTATCTATTATCTTGGCTAGAGGATTGATAATCACGTGAGTTTCTTCTATTATCCTTTCTTCGTATATAGCAATTCCTAATAAAATATCCTCAGTTGCCACAGTAGTAGCAAGTGTTGTCTTGAGAATTATTATTATTATTATTATTATTATCTCAGTAAGAGGAACTGTTATTTTTTGAATAATAGACAGGGTAGCAGGTTGTTTTTCAGCAAAATTAATATTGAGCTTGGCAATTTGTTCAGTAAGGCAGGCAATAGCTTGGTCATTATTTTTGTCATTAGCATTATTTTCAGAAGCTATAACTTGTCTAGTTTTCTATTTACATGCCTCTTCTATAGCATAGTTTAAATCATTAGATGCAGCAGTCTGCATATTCATAGCATATTTCAGTCACAATCCTTGGATAAAGAATTAAACTATTATAGTATCAGAGATACCATTAGCAGAATCTACTCAAAGTTGAAGTTGTTTAAAGTAACTAACATAGGTATCAACTATATCTATTTCCTGTTTATTTCAAAAAGCTGTTTTTGCTATTTAGCTTTTTGTCTAGCTGTACTGAACTTTGCTTTGAACATATGGATAAAACTTCAAACATAATGACCATTCATATCTTGGCCATGTTGATCATAATAATAGTGGGTAAAAGCATTAGCAAGGCTAGTAAACCATTCTTGAGCATTGTCCTTCATATATGCAGTAGCTAATTCTAATTGTCAGACAGGGCTCTAGTGATTGGCTTTGGCAGCACAGTCAAATTCTTCTAACCAAGTTATAGGGTCTTGGGTTCTATCATCTCGATAAAATTCTATTTTAATAAAGGACTTTTCATTACTATGTCCTAGTATATTAGCAACAGCATTTATTGCTTTGGTAGTAGTTCTAAATATAGCATCAGCTATATTTTCTTCTTGTTCTGGTTCTTTATTAGTTATGGTAGAATTTGTTTCAGCGTCAGAAGCTTGGTTATTAACTTCATTTTGTTTTCTTCTGGTATCTCAACAATAAAATGAGGGTCTTGGTTTAGTTTTATTAATAATAGTGCAGTAGGAAGTTGTTGTCAGAATTGAGGAGGAGTATTTAAAGAAGTAGTATTAAGATCTAAATCAGCTTGTAAATAAGCTCTAGGTGCAAGAGAAGAGTCAGTAGTATTAGTAGATATGTTAGTAGGTATAATATAATTAAGAAATTGAGCAAATGTATGAGGTTGGGCTCGAGAAGAGTTAGTTGAGTATGAGGAGGAATAAGAATAAATTATAAATCAATATCAGCAAAGAGTGGATTAGAAGTATTAATTTAAGCAGAAAATTGAATTTGAATAGTATTTTCATCATAGTCAGAGAGAACAGAGGTAGATTGAGTAGAGATTTTTTCTATTTCTTCAGGTTATAAAGGGTTAGCAGAATATAAGTCAAGTAAGATTGCAAAATTGGAAGGGTTAACTTCACTTTGAGAGGTTGAAGCTACAGGTAAACCAAAATCTTCTAAAACTTCAGTAGTGTCAGTGGTAAAGTTTAATTGGAGAGAATAATCAGGATTTTTAATATAAAGATCAAAATCGTTAGCAGAAAAATTTGAAGATAAATAAGGAGCAAGTCAATATCTAGTATAATTAGCTAGGAGAGTAGCTGCTATATGTTGGAGATTGTCAAATACAGTTCTATATTGGCAACTAAAAATAATATCTCTAACTAAAACTCAAGCAGAACTGAAGTTAAGGTAGCTTTTTAATTCAAAATAAGCTATAACTATTATCTGAGT